>CM064491.1:40884197-41044197 GCA_032716605.1 Paralithodes platypus
TCCTCTCCACTGGGAAACAACTAGCCTTAGCTCTATAACTTCACTCATGTAATAATTAATGGACACAAAATACACAGTAATGGTTCACAAGTTAATTCCTTAATAGCTAGAGTACATTCTCAATATATTGTTGGAAAATAATATATAGATAACATTCATATAAATAATAATAATGTTACAGATATAACACATGAATAATAATACATAGACATCATACGCAGTACTGAAGGTATGTAAATTAAGACACTAGTTAATCTCAAAACGAATAATAAGTTATTGTAACTTGATCTAGAGATAAAACTAATAACTCAAGGAGTAATAATTATGGAGATAAATTCATGAATATATATATATATATATAAGATTTAGATATTAGTCATGTATGCATGACTGAATTTCAAAGCGAACAATAAGTTAATGTAACTTGAATAAATCATAGAGCTAGAATAACTCAAAAGGGTACGCATATGAATGATACTTCATAAACCGTAATTATAAAATAGTCATAAATATGTGACTGACGAGAAATACTCTGTGAATATACTATCTATGATAGTGATGTACCCAGATGATAAAAATAGCATTAACACTAGGTCTGAATAAGCGTTCACTGGTGTTTACATGTAAGTGCATGTATTTATTTCTGGGCAAACATATATATATTTCCACATAAAGAATACAGGAGACTGTATTCGAGGAAGTATATAAATATTTACCCCACGATAGTTGTGTAACTGTTCTCCCTTAACAGATCAACGGATAACAAGTAAATAGGGAAGAATGGACAATCTTTGATTATTACGTTAAACTATGAACCTCAACATACCTAAGTTAAACCCTAAATGCAATCATCGTTACCATTATGAAACAAAAGAACACCTAAAGGTTTAGGTAGCGGAGAGGCACTGGTAGAGCGTTTGGTGAGTACGTTTCACTGGTCCAAGTTATCCAATGGTTGATCACAGGGACCCGGAGGTTTCACACACACTCACTACGTTCGGGCCCAAACAACTTTATGCGCCTGGCTCTATCTTGGTCCTTATTTCTCTCCACACGACACTCTCGAATACTGTCTGCACTGAACAGTGGTGATGATTTAACTCAATATTTATTACGAGTATCGGTTTGGTACAGAGATACTAATCTAGCATCTAGATCAGCATCCAATCTACTAGATCCACATGAGGTATTGGAACCTCCTCCATGTGTACTTTTAAGTCTCCGTATTACCGGATGTTGACAACTTGTTAGTAGCACAGGAAGCTCTTCACTAGAGGCTTCACCTGACTGATCCCTTTCTATCGTAGGGATCCCGATCTCGTAATCCAAAATTTGATGTAAACCAGTGCTGATTGCTTCATTTAACCTTGTTCAGTGCAAGTAGTAACTCCTTTTTGGTCGGCACAAGGGGGCTTTGATCTCGGGGTAATAGGGGTGTGTGTGATACCCTAATGTTGAGTTTAGGGATGGAAGGAGTTGCACTAATATTTGTTTGTCTGGGTGACTTGTTCGAGGATGATGCTTGGGGAGTTTTGGTCTTTTGATTTGCCCTGGGTTGAACCTGATGGTTATTTGGGAGTGAGATGTTAATTTGGGGGGTTTTGTTAGAGTTTGGGGTTTCTTTTGTATTAATTACTGAAGGGATAAGTTAAAGCAGAAAGGGCTTGTTTACTTGTGAACCTGTGACTCTCTTCATAATTAGTTTGGTACTCTACTGGGGAGCACTGGAGGTTTTGGTAGTTAATTTGCATACACTTGAGTGTGTCACTAATGGTCACTGGTTGGTTTAGGGGGTTGTAGTAGCTCTCCCTGGAATACCCGGAGTTCCCACGCTCTTCGTTTTCTATGAAAGCTGTTCTTGGGGGCCTGTTTTCGGGGATGGTTGAGTTCCATTTTCTGACTTGATGTTGATGGTGGTCCGTGGTCCTGGAGGGCTCGGGCTGGGGTTCCTGATTTCTTATGGAAGAAATGCGGCAGATTTGGTCTGATGTGTTATGTGTAGATGGGAGCAGGTGGTTGGATATATTTGGCATATCTTGTCCAGACCGCATCATCTCAATAATAATAATAATAATAATAATAATAATAATAATAATAATAATAATAATAATAATAAATGTCGGTTTATTACAGAGGTTTTTTCTTAACCTAGGTACGGTACAAAGCTTATTCTACTTTAACTACGAGGTCACATGGCAATTGTGAGGTGCCTGGGTTACCACCATAGTACGTACATACGCAGATGCACTGGTGAAAAATATGTGTAGGCTAACAAAAATGTTTAGTTGAGCAGCATGGCGAGGGAGGGACCACGATACAATCCCCTCCATCGGGATGGCCGAAAAAAACTTTTTAGGATTCTGGTAGATTTGAACCATTAACCTCGCAGGTACAGTGCCGGCACCTTAAACCGCTCGGCCATCCCGACCGGTAAAATGTGTGTGTGTAATTTATATACTTTACTAGAGATTTGAACTCTGAAGCAATGCACAGTTGTGAGTTATGAGGTATAAGTTAATATTCTGCCCCTGTATTTATTGTATATTATGTTGTATGTCTCTGACATCCATGAGAATTATCCTGTGAGATGATGTTGTTTATTTTGCTCGGAGATCTTTGTACAATTTGTTAGATAGTAAGATGTGTTACCGCATTATATTACATTGTGTATGTATAAAAGTCGGTTCCATTTCATCTGACACCAAATTGAATCCTTTTCCCAGCTGATTTTACTATACTTTATGGAATAATCAGAGTGTACTGTGAGTGTGACTCCGCATTATCTAATTACTGAGTTGTCTTAATTAAAAACATACTTCATTTAATTATGCTCGTAATACAGGAGTATTTGAGGTAAGGACATTATGTCAGACGATATGAAACCGAGTATAATCATAAGTGCATACGAGACTGGTGAGCTTGTTGGTGGGGGGGAGGGGGGTTCTGATGGTTTGGCGGCAGAGCAGGTGTTGCTGTCCATTCATTATAGGTAGGCCAGAAATCGTGGCCCCTAACCTCTGTAACTCGAAAACGGCTTGAGCAAATGGGCTGTAAATTTCCACACCTATACCTTGGCTGACCCTTCGTAAATGGTAGAAATAATAGCTCGACTACCTTAGTCGTTTATGAGTTATAGAGGTTAGTGGTCAAGATTTGTGGCCTACCAATAATGAACAGACTATATAATATATCAATATACTCGGTTTAATTTCATCTGACGGTAAATTGAATCCCTTAGCAACTGATTTATCAATAACTAACAGGTAAATAAGAGACTACTATGTCTGTGCTTCATATTGGTGCCATGTTTTCATAATTAACAACAAATTTCACTACAAAACCTGCATAAAAGCGGAGTAATCAAGCCGAAGAAATAGCCATTTAACGCCAGTTGAAAAGAAACAGACTATAGTACTACATAACCATTTATATTGAACTGTTTAATAATATTACCAGAAACTCTGTAGTTTATATTGTGTGGACATTGATCTGAGTCTGGACTTTTAGCCGAGTTTAGGCGCTTTATACTTAACCCTTACAGACAGGTGTGAATAGACTACCCAGACATCTCCACCTGTTCGAGATCGTACCCAGGTCTTCTCGGTTGTGTGCCGAATGTACTGTCAACTACAACACAGGCCACAAAGCAGATCTAATATAAAGGGGGCCTGCCACGTTTTTGTTTTTCTATCTGTCTCTCTCTCTCGGGGTTGTATCCATTTGGCCCCAGTTCAGCCTACTGTTTTAAGACATTTATTCTCATCCAGGCGTCGATTTTTCCTGGCAAGCGGTAGCGAGCCAGCATATTTTTGTATAATGTTTTTGCCAGCAGTCTAATTTTGTACATTTTTCGATAATTTATTTTTCTCCAGAGAAGCCGGATTTCCCGCAATGCTGGTTTGCTATCGCTCGCCAGGAAGAAATTGACACCTGGATGGGGATAAACGTCTTAAAACAGTAGGCTGAATGGGGCTGAATGGATACAACCCCGAGAGAGAGAGAATAAAAAGGAGAGAAATAAGCAGGTCACCCCCCTTAAGAGCACTAAAATAAACAGTAGGTGGGGACGCTCATCATCCACATTTTGTGGTCAATGTGATGGTCAGCGAATGCAATCTTTGCTGGAAAGTGTATCAAGTCCTGGACCAGTTACACTTTCTAGCATCACGACAAGGTGGTTGACAATATAGCCCGGGGTGCCAGTCAAGAGAGAGAGAGAGAGAGAGAGAGAGTACAAAAGAGTACACAGGAAAACAAACAACAACAGGTAATGCAACCCCTCGAGGTTACTTGCCCTCCAAAACACTGCTGTTCCAAGTGTTGCAACAGTATTTCGGAGAGAATATGGGAAAGATGTGAGAAGAAAGTGATGCCCTAGGGCTTAGTCCATGGCAGGGGAAATTATATTAAGATCCATTAGGTTATTGAATGAACACTACTAAAGACAATATTTATTCAATTACAAACGCAGTCAACCTTGGGTTCAGGGCAAGGTGCTTGTCTAGGCGAACTTTGAAGTCTATGACATCTCGGTGAAGCCCATTCCACAAGTTGACGACTCCATTGAAAAAGAAATTCTTTGGATTCGTTAGAGTTGAATGATTTACCGATGAGTTTGCAGCCATTTTCCCGCGTGTAGTTTTATTGGTCAATCGGAAAATATTTACTACAGTTCATATTATCGATACCTTTAATGATCTTGAAAACTTGAATAAGATCACCTCTCAATCTGTGCTTGGTTAATGGATACAAATTTAGTTCTTTAAGATGTTCCACGTATGGTTTGTTACAAAGACAGGGTATCATCTTGGTAACTCTACATTGAACTTGTTGCAATTTGTCTATATCTTTTGTATAGTAAGGGCACCAGAACTAACTCAGTATTCCAAAAGTTGGCGGACTAATGAATTGTACAGGGTGAGGATAATATTTGTTGATTTATGTTCAAATGATCTACCTATGAAACCTATAATTTTCTTTGCCTTCTTAACAACTTCAGCACAATGATGACTTGGTTTTAACACTCGCATCCGGCTAAGTTCTAAAGTTAGAAATGGTGAGACACTTTTGGTTTTGCCTGAAATATTCCGGCCAGGCGCATTTTCGAAGCCTTGTGTATTTCTGTATTTCCATCCACCAGAATGCTTTTTATTGTGATGTCTCATATGTAAATGGAAAGAGTAATAACTATACTACATGATAAACAAAAAAATATAAATAAATCGAAATATGAAAGTGTAAACGACTTCGGAATAAAAGTATTTCCCGCGCAATTGTCTTCACACCGTCCTCTCTCGAAATTGTGAGTGGTGACCATATATTTGTATTTGCTCAAATAATATTTTTGTTCTGCTCTTTCCAAATATGAAAACAGAAATTGTCTATCTTCAATAGTTCTCAAGCAGTGACCAAAAACAAAACAAATATGATTTTGCATGATATGGTTTATAACATGTTCAAATTATTTCGTTGTTATGAGGTCTATGGTTTTCAATTTAGGCTGTATTGAATACGGCAGATAATGCTGAAGAGAATAAAAAAAATAGAACTTCCTATGACAAATACTTTTTGCTTGATGAATATTTGAAATGAAGAGCCAAAATGCGAATATTTACGCTTTACCCGTCTCCGTTCCGCCGACGCTAGCTGGGTTCCGAGCTGTTCCTCACCTCGGCGTTGCGTTATTTGCTCGGATAGGTATATAACTGTATATATCACCGGAATCGGAAAATTATGCTCTTTCTAATGGTGAAAACCAAAATAATATAGCGTACTTGATTCGCGAACTATGCGCAATTATTTCCATGCATTGTTATTGTTATGTAAATATATGAGAATGTTTATACAGTTGTATATCTTTGCCACAATATACAACACTTTTATAAAAATTTCCTTGTCAATAGTTATATAATGTTCATAGAACACCTGTTAGTCATGAAGGTTGTCAATTTGATTTTCTAAATTGCACACAGCTTTCCTAATCTGAAGAAATTGCACAGTCAGGGAAATGACTCTTGGGTTGACACTGAAAAAACAAAACAAGAAATCCAGGTTATCTTCAAATAATAAATTTCAGGAATAATTCTTTGGTACACGCAAATAAAATAATGAATATATACAAGTATATTTCCTGAAAACAAAATTTGTACACGCACACACAAAATAAAAAAAATAAAATAAAGTCTATCTATCTATCTATTGCCTGACGCCGTGATCCCCGAAGGGGTGGCCACGAACGAACCGCCCCCATGCACCTCTGTCCCCAGTCAGTCGACGCCCCTCCCCCCAACCAGCACCGCCTTCGTTCATGTAGTTCCTCACTCCATCCTTCCACCTCATATTCGGTCTACCTCTCCCCCTCTGTCCCTCCACCTCGCTCTCGTACACCCTCTTAGTCATTCTCTCGCTTTCCATACGTTCCATATGGCCGAACCATCTCAAGTTGTTCCTTTTCACACTTTCCCGCACATCTACCTCCACACCACACCTCCTTCTTACTTCCTCATTAGTCTGTCTATCCCTCCATGTAACTCTGCACGCACTCCTTAAGTAATTCATTTCCACTGCTCTCACTCTTGGTCTGAGTCTCTCAACCAACGTCCATGCTTCGCTTCCGTAAGTCAGTGTCGGGATTACCACACTGTCATGCAAGGACTTCTTCACTTCCATACTGACCACCCTATTTCTTGTTACTGCTTTTAGCGTTCCTACAACCCTCTTCCCCTGTTGTACCCTCTCCCGCACCTCTTCATCCATAGTCCCATCTTTACTCAACACACTGCCCAGATACTTAAAAGAGTTGACGATCTCCATAGCCTGACCGTTCAGCTTTCCCTCACACTCTGTGACTTCACCCCTTTCGAAGACCATAACCTTGCTCTTCCCCGTATTTACCTTCAAATTCCGTTTTTTCGCACACTGTTCCAAACTCATTTACCAGACCCTGCAACTCCCATTCATTATCACTCATCAGAACTGTATCATCCGCAAACAGCAGTATAGGTAGCTTCCACTCAATTCCCTCCCTTTTCAGCGATACACCAACATCCACTGCTCTTGATAGTATTTCTTTCATGACTCCATCCATATATACAGTAAACAACCACGGGGACATCACACACCCCTGTTTCAAACCAACATTCAGGTCAAAGAACTCGCTCTGCTCACTCTCCACACGTACTGCCGCCTTTGCACCCTCATACATGCTCTTCACTGCTTTCAGCAACTTGCCCTCTACTCCGTATATTCTAAGTACTTTCCACAAACCTTCTCTATCCACTCTGTCATAGGCCTTCTCCAAGTCCATAAAGGCAACATACACCTTTTGTTTCTTCTCCAGATACTTCTCCACAACACAATTCAGGGTAAAAATCTGATCTACACATCCTCTTCCCTTCCTAAAACCTCCCTGCTCGTCACCTATCCATTTCTCCGTTCTCACTCTCACTCTCTCAATCACTACCCTACTGTATACCTTCCCTACTACGATTAGAAGACATATTCCTCGGTGGTTACCACACACTCCTCTTTCCCCTTTGCCCTTATATAGGGGGACTATTATGCCAGTCTTCCAGTCATCAGGTGCACTCCCCTTCTCCCATGCTAGTTTGCACATTTTCCATACCCATTCTAGCACTATCTCACCACCATACCTCAACATTTCCCCACACACTCCATCTGTTCCTGGTGCTTTCCCCAACTTCACTCTTTTCATGGCTTCCCACACTTCTGACCTCCTGATCCCCACCTCCTCCTCCACTACTTCTCTTCTTCTCCCTCCCATACCATATCCAGCTATGTTTGCTGGCTCTTCATTCCTTTCATTTACCAACTCACTGAAGTACTCCCTCCATCTTTCGACTCTCTCTTGCTTCTCGGCTAGCATTCTCCCATTCTTATCTTTCACACCCTTACTGTTTCCCTTGCTACCTTCCCTAACTTTCTTGACTTCTTTCCAGAACAGTTTCTTACTCTCCCTCCATTTTACACTCAGATTCCTTCCAAATTCCTCATCTACTCTTCTCTTACTTTCCTTCACTACTCTCTTCACCACCCTCTTAGGTGAAATAAAGTGAATGGTAAAAACAAAATGTGTGTATGTGTGTGTGTGTGTGTATATATATATATATATATATATATATATATATATATATATATATATATATATATATATACAAGGTGTCAAACCAGAGAAATATGAGCAGTTTCCACGTCACCTAATGAGGTACTGCACTAGACTCGTTATTTTTTTATAGTGGTTTTCCCCAGGAGGCCTATATCCACTTTGATGATGAAGCTGGGTGAATGAAGGTGGGTGAATAAAGGTGGATGAATGAAGGTGAGTGAATGAAAGTGGGTGATTGAAGAAGAGAAATGGAGAAGAGAAATACTGTATATATATATATATATATATATATATATATATATATATATATATATATATATATATATATATATATATATATATATATATATACTGTATATATATATATATATATATATATATATATATATATATATATATATATATATATATATATATATACAGTAAATATAATAATAATATTTGACATAGGCAGGAAGGGGTGCTCATTTATGGCCTTGGCCTTGCTCGGGACCTTGGTGCTGTTTGGCCAGACAGCCTGGGGAACAGCAACAACAACAACACAACAGGGAAGGAGAAACAAAAAGCCTGATAAAATAAATAGGCTAAAACATAAAAAAAAAAATATATATAAATTATAAATAAAAAAAGAAAAAAAAAATATATATAATTATAAAAAAATAAATAAAATAAATTATATATATATATATATATATATATATATATATATATACTGTATATATATATGGAGGAATATATATATATAGAGGAATGACTATAGATCAGGCAGGGGAAGTGGTGGTGGACAGGAGTGAATGGAGAATGCTTGTGAATAGTTGAGTGAACACGTGGTCATTTCGAGTAAGGGGTCGGGCACAAGTTGGACTAGATAATAGTCCATCAGGCGCCTGGCCCGGGGAGACGATTAATATGAAGGGTGTGCCTGGAATGGTGGTGGGAGGGCTTGTGGCTTTGGCTCCGCTGCATGTCTGCCTGCCGAGATCGGAACCTCTCCGGGTGGTCAGGGGCCGGGGGAGTGCTGGAGCGACCTTGGTAACCCTGGTCTCTGGGTCTTCTCCTGGGTGACCTGGATGTGTGAGAGTTTGTGTTTTTTATCTGTGTTTATTTTTTGTTTTATGTTGTTTTTGTGTTTTCCCTGTTATTGCTCTGTCTTGAGTCGGCTACCCCCAAAATGGGGATTGGGCCTGAGCATATAGATAGATATATATATATATATAATATATATATATATATATATATATATATATATATATATATATATATATATATATATATATATATATGGGTATATCATATATATATATTGAGAATATATCACAAATACATGTGAGCCACTAAATGTTTCTAGTCTCTCAGTGGGGATCGAACCATCGACCATCAGGATGATAGCCGACGCTTAATCAATGACTGCCGTGGTGTAATTGATTAAGCGTCGGCTATCATCCTGATGGTCGATGGTTCGATCCCCACTGAGAGACTAGAAACATATATATATATATATATACTGTATTTTTTTTCTTTAATGCATACAAGGTTAAAAGAACTGGCAGTTTCAGCATTCAATATTTTATTTTTCAGCGTTTCAATATTTCTGATTAATTTTCGTTGGGGTTTAGTCAGCAGGTGGAGGAGGTTGGCAAAATGCATGGTGATTCGACGTTTCGCTAGGCATCTAGCATTTTTAAGAGAATGATTAAACAGTACAAAATTATGGATTTATATACAAAAAGAGTGGCTCGGGGGGGCGATGAGTGGGCGTGGCTACTGTCTCCTATTGGTTGAGGGTAGCTTGATAGCGAGTCGCTCACTGCTTCTCGTCGGTGGTAGGTTGAGGGAGCGCGAAAATGTCAGTGATTGGCTGTTAGATGTCCTGTGCGTGGAGGCTTGCGTATTAATGTGCGTAGAGGCAGGGATAGTAGGAGGAAGGTGGGGGGCAGGCGAGGTCATCGCTGGTTGGCTGCTTGATGTCGTAAGGGCAGCAGCTTGCGCTGTGGGATGCCTGGCGGCAGGAGGTGGTGTAGAGAGGCGAGGGGCAGGGGCCGTGGTGGGGTAGTGTCTTTTAGCAGACGGTAATATTTGCAAGTCAAGTGTTTGGTTGTTTATGCTTGGATTTAAGGCTTGAATATAGAGGGCTTCAAGAATAGGTAGTCTTCTGGAATAATTTTCCTTGTCGATTATGGAGGTATGTTTATTTAAATCGTCACGGGTAAGAGGGTGGTGGTTCAAGGAGAGATAATGGTCTATAATGGCTCCTGCCTGCAGGTGAAGAGTTAGTCGACGGGATAGACGAGTCTGAGTCATACCAATATAGGAATGAGGCCCACAGTTCTCATGTTTACAAGTGTGTTGGTATATCACATGGTCATCGTTCATCGGGCTCTTCATTTTGGTGGAAGCAGGTCTGTTAAGGAGAACAAGGTTGGAGGTCTTGGGAGATTTGTAATAGATGATTAATTTAATTTTGGTGTCAGGGTTGGTGTGGACGACGTGTTTGTTGATTATTTCATTCATGATGGACTCGTCGGTTTTGTAGTCAGAGGACATGTAGTTGCGGTAGAAGATCTTGATTTCATTTGAGGGGTTAGTGTTGGGGGGATTTTGAGAGTACCATTTCTCAAGATGGTGGTAAATGGTGCTGGCGACATCTGAATTAGAGTACCCGTTATTTACCAGAACTTGGGAGAGTCTGTCAAGTTCCTGGTGGGTGTCTCCCCAGATGTTGCAGTGTGTGAGGGCTCTCCTGACGTAGGCCGAGATGGTGGATAGGAGATAACGGCGGGGGCATTCACTATCACCATTGAGGCATTGTCCGGTGTTTGTGGGTTTAGTGTTGACAGAAGTTTTGAACCCGAGGTCGTTCAGGGAGACGAGTATGTCGAGGAAGGGAAGTTGTCCGTTGTTAGATTTTTCATTAGTGAAATTGAGTCCGGAAGAGGTCATGAAGCGTCGTTGGAGTTCCTGGAGTTCGTTGAGGTCCTTAACTTGCACGAAGATGTCGTCAACGTATCTACAGTAGATGGCGGGCCGGTGGGCTGCTAGGAGCTCTTCCTCGATGGTTCCCATGAAGAAGTTCACGAAAAGAACTCCAAGGGGGCTGCCCATCGCCACGCCGTCCTATTTGTTGGTACATGTTGCACCGGGGGCAGAGGAAGGGGGCCTCCTTGGTGCACAACTCCAACAGCGTCTTCAGGGCCTTCTCCGGGATGTCTAGGGTGGGTGTGTCAGGGCAGTGGTATACTCGATGCAGAATCATGTTTATGGTCCTGTCCACGGGTACGTTGGTGAACAGGCTTTCTACGTCAAGGGAGGCGATGGTATGGTCGTTGATCCGGGGGGCATCGCATAGAATTTCCAAGAAATCATTGGCAGAGTTTAAGTTGTATTGGCTGGGCACGTAGGGGGTGAGGAGGTTGTTCAGGGCCTTGGCGATCTGGTAGGTAGCGGTGGGAATCTGGGAGATGATGGGGCGGAGGGGGTTCCCAGGCTTGTGAGTTTTTATGGTGCCGTAGGCATAAATAATATATATATATATGTATATATATATATATATATCATATATATACATATATACTGTATACTGTATATATTTATATATATATATATATATATATATATATATATATATATATATATATATATAATATACTGTATATACTGTATATATAATACGTATATAAAATATAATATTTTACACAGGCATATAATACAGCCAGGAAGGGGTGCTCTTTTATAGCCTTGGCCTTGCTCGGGACCTTAGGGCTGTTCGCCCAGACAGCCTGGGGAACAGCAACAATAACAACACAACAGGGAAGGGGACAAGACAAGAACAATAGGCCTAATAAAAAAATAAATACAAAAAATAAAAATATATATATACAGTATATACAGTATATATTATATATTTATATATATAGGCTAAATAAAAAAATAATAAATCAAATAAATTATAGATATCCTATATATATACTGCATATATATACTGTACAGGTATATATATACAGTACATAATATATATATATATATATATATATATATATATATATATATATATATATATATATATATATATATATACAGTATATATTATATAATATATATATACCGGTATATATATATATATATATATATATATATATATATATATATATATATATATATATATATAATATACAGTATATATATTATATATATATAATATATAATAAGTATATAGGTGAAATGACGGGTCTGAAGACAAGCCATACAGAAAACAGTTGCAGAATAGCCAGACTGCAACTCAAAGACCATAAGAAGACAGGAGAGCGAAAGGAGAGGAGAAGAAAAATACAAGAGCCACCCCTGTTTCCCCGTGCTCTAACCACCGCACAAATACCGGAGCGACCCCTGTTTCCCCGTGCTCTAAGACAACAGCCACCAGCCACAAGTATGGGAAATTCTCACGACCAATCCCCGCCCTGCTCTCAAACCCTCACAGCCAACCACAGCACAGCATTTCCTCAGCTCCCGGATATGCAGTACAGTGAAGATATGTTTATGCAAATAAAACATCAACGGCCCGAAGTCTACAGATATAAATTGATATAGACAAGAGGACACATTATGACAAACCGGGAGATATAACCCTCTACGAAGAATAACTCATAGGCACGCTGAAATCATGTTTGTCTAGGAGTTTAACTTATGGATGATTCCGTACACATAGGATTTCTCCATTATTAGGCTAAGTAACTAGCACCTAAGTAATTAATAAACTACTTATGAATTATGTACCAATGTAAACAGCTATTATGTATGTCTACGATAAGTATTTACCTCACAACTTAATCAAAACCAATTTCCCCATTTCCCTATGACCTTGAACCCCTGTAAACAAGAGTCAAGGATAAAGCCGAATATTACCTCCAAGAAATTGTCGAGTATGCAAACCACACTACGATACTATTCTAAACCTGCCTAAGGAACAGAGTAGCTAATCCAAGTTGTAGCTTGTACCAGCCTGTCCGGAGAGTGTACTTTGCCTGAAGTACCCCTGAAGTCCTGCTCGAGTGACGCCCTACCTACCTGAGGTCTGGACCCTGAAATGCTGCTCGAGTGACGCCCTACACCCCTGAAGTGCTGCTCCATGGACCCACGATCTACGTTGGCCAGACCTGTACTCGCTTCCCCTGCCCTCCAATCATTACCCGAAGTGTCCCTGTGTATCTTTCGTTGTGTTATTGTTGTCGAGGTATAAGTAAAATATGTGAATCGTGTTGTGCTAATTAACTCTGAGATCTGTGCCTAAGATCCTTGATTGCGTACTGTGTTAATCCTTCTGAACCTTACATAAAACTTGTGTTAGAACTGTGTATAAGTCCTAGCCCTGTTATATGATTATTATCTACAGAACGTCTTTCGCATGCGTTATATAATTGTGATCAGTTATTCACCTTGCCACACACTCATAGATTTTCCTAATATATGTATTCTGCTATGTATTTTGTGAGTCGAGGTCGAAGTGTATTTCGTGATTTGATTTCCTTTCCTAAATACCATTACCTAGAACCTATACCCATTTTCATAACGAATTTACCTCAGCATACCTAATTATAATAACTAACTATCCCGTGAAAACTCATTTATCTCACGAGCTTCCCTAATTACGTTCGATTATAAAATCACCTTTGTAATTATTTTATGAATTTGTATTAACGGTCATTTAATTACTGATGTAAGCAATTTTGTTTCTTCATGCTCAGGAATTCCAGCATTGCATAGATTCTGTTACTCAATTCCACATCATTTACCATACACCTCGTATTCTAGTGAATGTTCATTACAAGACTCTGTTAACTCGTTCAGACCTCTTAAGAATACTGAAATAAGTATTTCTTTAGCATAACTTCGTCGTATGCGCTCAAGTTCTTTTGATAATTAATATTCTGTTAATTGTCCTTTTACGCTAATAATTATAAGCGTTTCCAGAGCATTCGTTGACTAACTTCGTTTAGTTAATTATAATTTGTTCTCCAGTGTAATTAAATAGATTTATTCTATAGTTCATTCATAAATATACGCAAACCTTACATCTGAATTCCTCGGCTTGTTTCGTTATTATTACATACGATCGTTGACATGAATATAAGATTCTCACTATAAATTACATAATTTAGACTACAAACTTAATCTTTTGTGCAATTAACTAATTAATATTCTGCCACCAATCTTAGAGAAATATTATTAAAACTAAATCTCCAGTTCATGACCTGACCTCCCCAGCTAAGTAGAAAGGTCACTTGAGAATAAGCGGCTACCTGTGTAGTGCGCCCCTCTACCGTGTAACTAACTCAGCCTACCTGCGTGTTTATTTTGCTCTCAATTCACCCTGTGTCTCCTATACTGAGACTGTACCTGGTTTTCCTTATTTGTTTCTTATTCACGTAAGACTCTCAACTCACATCGATTGTTATTATTAGGGGTTGTTATTTATTATGTTCATGTTCTACTTTTGTTGCTATTTTATTAACTTATACCTATAATCACATTTGTTCATAATTTGATCTTGTTAAGAATCTCAACATATATGCACCCTGTTATCTGCATATTACTATTGTTATTGATTCTATTGTTATTGAATCTATGAAACGATCCTGTAACTTTATTTACTCCTAATCAAACCTCAATGTTACGTGGTTAAGAAATAAATTTAACTAATTATTAAATATATATCTAACTTTTTATGTGACTTTGATATTACTCCTGATGATAATAATAATATAATACTATTAACGTAAGACAAGAACCAAGAATAATTACATTAAATATAAATAAAAGGACATATAAGAAAACTATCTATTCATTTCAAAAAGGGTAAGAGACAGAAATATTCTTACTTTAATATTTATCTTTCAAGACTTTTTATAAAATTAATAGTCCTTCTTTAGATATAACTTCTTCGGTTCATAACCATAGCCTACTAAGCTTCGGTTAAATAATAATTCTTTATAAATACTACATGACTTTAATTAGTTTCAGTATTTTTCATAAGTAAAGAGTATCAGTCAATAAAGGATACCAAGTCCTAAGATCCAAAAGGAAAGGAAGCAACAACAGGAAATTATTTTATTAGATTTTACTTTTGTTTTGCCTTCAGCTGACTGATACCTTAACACCTTACGAGCGGCCTATGCGGTTTATTATATGTACCGCACAGCGGGGTGTTTTTAGCCAAAATAGGGCTGTTTACGTGATCATTTTCATGCCTAAATAAGACCCAGAACGTAAAACAAGTACCTATCCCTGAAAGGGCATAAACAGAGCTTTCGAATGACACCATAACGATCCTTGTATGATGGATAGTTTTCTTGCAATAACCGTGCAACGCGAGTGCAAAAAGCAGGTAATTCGGTAGTTTCGGTACATAATTGAGTATGTAGCGAGTGAGAGAGGGAGGAGGGAGCTGAGATTTGTGTCAGTAGGTTCGCCGCGGTGGTCTGGAGCAGTCATACGCTCGCTAGTCTCCTGCCACCACTTGTCTCTCTCTCTCAGCCACATTACGTGCTGAAATTGCCACTCGACCTATGTCGAGCGCCGCCACATAGTCCAGCTTTTTTTAACTCGACTTATGTTGCTCGCCGCTAATTAAGGGTTAATATATATCTCTGTGCTATCTAGATTCATCAAGTTAACCACTTGAGGATCAAGATACGTAACAGAAGAGTGGCGACCTTGCCAGGATTCGTTTCATACAGTTTCACTCAGTTTCATTAACGTTTCACTACTTAACAATCAAATATTAATCATGCCTCAACTAATTAATAACGAAGATGCTCGAGTTTTCATAGAATCAGAACCCACATCCCCTGATATTGACTGTCTGTCAAAATCCGAACTGAAAGTGCTTGCCTCACATCTCCAATTAACTGTCTCAAACATGTCTAAAGTAGAGGTGGCTCAGACCATAAAAACCCACCTGTTCCCTGTAGAAGGCGGGGAGGGTGACGGAGCAGTTGGTGGGATCCCTAGTAAACCTAGCCAACTTGATATACAATTGCCACCTGGTTTGACCGGTGATCAAATATTCGAACTAGAACAAGCCAAACTAAAAATAGAACTAGCCAGAATAAATGCCGAACAAGCCAGAGCAACTACCGAACAAGCCGGACTAAGTATAGAACTAGCCAGAATAAATGCCAGTGCAACGCCCGAACAATGTGAATATCAATATCGTACGGCTCAACTAAATGTCAATACAAATGCTCCCTTAATTGCTCCCCCTCTGGGATTGACTATGACTAGTGTCATTCCACCTTTCACTGAGGATAATGTGCAGGATTTCTTTGTTTTGTTTGAGGAAGTTGCTGGAGGTATGAAGTGGACAAGAGATCAATGGCCTTTTATGTTACAAACTGTTTTGACAGGGCAGGCTCGAGCCACGTATTTGTCAGAAGTAGCAGAAGTTAGGCAGGATTATGACAATCTCAAAGAAGCTATCTTAAAAACCTATCAATTGCAGCCTGAGGCTTACAGGCAATCTTTCCGAAAAAAACAGAAGAAAGTAGAAGAAACCCATAAGGTATTTGCCAGGACCATGACTAAAACTTTCAATCATTGGGTCAAGAGTAAGAAAGTCACAAGCTACAACGATCTGAAGGAGTTGGTCCTGTTAGAAAATTTCCTATGGAAAATTGATTCTTCTGTATCCTATCATTTAAAGGGGAAAAAGGTAGATTGTCTTGCCGACGCTGCTGACATGGCTGACACATACGTGCTCAACAACAAATTTCGTGGAAAGAAGCCCTACGATAATTCTACTTCTAATTTTAAGTATCCCAATCACAAATCTGACGGACCCAGTCACAAGCCTATAACGTCTTCCCCAGCTAGCCAAAATAGAAATGTTCCCCCAACTAAAAATGCGACTCAGGGCAATGGTAACAGAGGTGGGCCCCAAACTAATAGTAATGCTCAAAGAGGGAACTTTCCCGTATCCCCTAAAGTATGTACTTTTTGTGGCATGAGAGGCCACCTAGCTTATCAGTGCTGGGCCAAGGAAAAAACCGAGAGATCGGGGCAGACAGTTGCCGCCGTATCTCAAATTCCATGTGTGCCTTTAATGCAGGGCTCCCGACAGAAGGAGTACCTAGCACCAAATGTTCCTTTAATGCAGGACTCCCGACAGAAGGAGTACCTAGCACCAAAAGTTCCTTTAATGCAAGACTCTCGACAGGAGTACCTAGCAGCTAACGTAAATCATCTAGACAGGGGTGTAGTAGCATGTGTGGTGCAACCCACAAGGGTTAAACCAATAATAATTTCACCATCAGTGCAGGACAGTTACCGTCCCTTTATTTCATCTGGCAACGTGAGACTAAATGGTTGCTTGCATGAGGTAAAAATTCTGAGAGACACAGGTTCTACTAGCACCCTCATGGTGAATCCTTACACTGAGTGCCCACCTGGCGAACCAGTTGTAATGAGAGGTGCTGGAGGCCAGTTTTATGCATACTTGGTAAAAGGCGAAATTGAATGTGAGTTACTACAGGGTGAGGCCACCATAGCTTTGTGTAGGTCCCAAGATATCCCTGTGCCTGGGGTAACTCTCCTTTTGGGGAATGATGTAGCAGGTGAGAAGGTCCGACCAGACCCCATTTTGTCACTTTCCCCTGTTAACGAGCCACTAACCGGTGAGCTCGAAAAGGAGATGCCAACTGTTTTCCCTGTGTGTGCTGTCACACGTTCAATGTCTCAAGTAGCAGTTCCCTCAGACAGAAATGTACCGAATGTAAGAGTTGATGAAAGGGATGATGAGAGTGTGAATGATGCTCCAACTGTGCCTGATGATGTGACTGAGGTGGATTTATCTGACACCTTTATGGCTCATCTTGACCCTAACGATGACCATGAAACCCCTCCAAATTGTCCTAGCGGCCTGGTAGAGCTACAGAGAGATGATTGTGAATGCAAGGAGTTAGCTGCCAGGTCCGTGAGTGAAGAGGAATGTGAGAAGGAGGGTGGTGAATGTTTCTACCTCAAAGGAGGAGTATTGTGGCGAAGATGGAGACCGCCACACAGACCAATCGATGACGGGGCTTGGGACGTCCATCAAGTAGTAGTCCCCAAACCTTGTCGTAGAGATATAATGGAAATGGCACATTGTATACCATTGGCAGGACACCTAGGTGTGAGAAAAACTCTAGACAGAATCAGAGCCCACTTTTACTGGCCAGGAATGCGTGCAGATGTAGTGGAGTGTTGTAGAGTGTGTCACACTTGCCAGATGACAGGAAAACCCAATCAGAAGGTGCCTGTACATCCTCTGGTGCCCTTGCCCGTTTTCGAGAATCCTTTTACTCGGGTGGTAGTGGACATTGTAGGCCCATTGCCTAAGACTTCCCAAGGTAACATTTATTTATTAACTATCATGGACATGGCAACTCGCTACCCAGAGGCTATACCCTTAAGGACTACCTCTGCTCCAACTGTAATCAAGGAACTGCTCAAATTTTTCACCAGAATGGGTTTCCCCCATGAGGTGCAAAGTGATCAAGGAACTAATTTTACCTCTAACATTTTCCAGCAGTCCCTGAAGGAGTTGGGTATCGAGCATGTAAAGTCTAGCACCTACCACCCAGAGAGTCAAGGGGTTCTCGAACGATATCATCAGACCATTAAAGGGAATGTTACGTAAGTATTGTACAGAGACCGGAGTTGAGTGGGATAAGGGGGTACCTTTTCTTTTATTTGCTACTCGTGAGGTTCCAACTGAATCCCTGGGTTTTTCCCCTAATGAGCTAGTTTTCGGTCACCAGGTAAGAGGTCCTTTGCAACTATTGCAGGATAGCCTAGTTGGCCAGGAGGGGAACCAAAACCTCCTCAAGTATGTTTCAGATTTCAAAACCCGGCTGAGATCCTCATGTGAGTTTGCCGCTCAAAACTTGACAGTGGCTAAAAGCTCCATGAAGAAATGGTATGACAGAAAAGCCCGTGAGAGGGAGTTTAAGCCCGGTGATGAGGTTTTGGTCCTGCTCCCCCTTTTTGGCCAACCTTTATCTGCCAAGTTCAGGGGCCCTTATAAGATCATTCGGAGGGTGAGCATTACCGAGTATCTAGTAACTACCCCAGACAGGAGAAAGCCCACGCAAGTATTCCATATAAATATGTTGAAGCCCTACCATAGGTCCCCTGATTCCTCTCCTCCAGATTCTCCCACTGTGGCAGTGAATGTCAGGACCTGTGAGCAGCCTGGTGCGGACAAAGTCTTCAGTTCTCTTACTGACCCGCAACAGACTGTTCCAGAGCCTGAAGGTATCCATGCAGACTTTGACTTGTCATGTAGCCTATCCAACTTTCAGTATAATTCAGTGGCTTTGAGGGAATTACCATCTAAACTATGTCATCTTCCCTCTGATCAAGCGAACCAACTAATCTCTGTTTTATCTCAGTCTCCCAGTGTGTTCCGTGATACTCCAGGGCTCACTTCTTTGGCCGTGCACGACATCGACGTAGGGGATGCAACTCCCATTAAACTATCCCCCTACCGTGTCTCGCCACAACGCAGGAGTATACTGCAGGTCGAGCTTGACTTAATTTTTTCAAACCAGCTGATCACAAGGGCCTTAAGCCAGTGGAGTAGTCCGGTCATACTTGTGTCAAAGCCAGACGGGAGCCATAGGTTTTGTAGGGTCTATAGGCAAGTCAATGCTGTCACAAAGAACGATACCTACCCACTGCCACGGATCAAAGATTGCATTTCCCAGGTTGGCCTCATGCAGCAGTAGTAAGTATAATTTAATGAGAGGATTTTGGCAATTAGCTCTCCCTTGTAGCGAGGTAAATATCATGCTTTTGTAGTGCGCTTTCAAGCCTTCAGCTGTGAGATGCCTTGCAGTTCGAATAACGCTCCAGCTACGTTCCGGCTATGTTCTGATGTGGTACCTGGAGACGTTGCCTACTTTGGGTGTTATCCTTATTATATCCTCATTATAATCTTGCTGTTGCCAATCTGGTGGTGAATCTATATGTATTATGTTTAATATTCTGTACTATACTCCTTAAACTCTTTTCTAGGGGGGAGGTCTGACATACGGAGCCCTGTATGTTAATTTAAGAGTTAGAATTAGAGTTCAAGGAGCCAAACTACCCAAGTGGTGAAGCAGACTAGCGAGCGAACGAGCGAGTGGGCAAACCATCTCGCCCCATACCAGCTCGCCCCATACCTCGATGACCGATGCTATGACGTATGATCGACGCCAGGAGCTGTGAGTGGACGACACACCTGTTATGTGATTCGAGGAGCTATGATTGGAGCGCGCACCATCACTCGCCTCCTGATTCGTTCCTACACCATCATTGTTTGGTATATAAGACCCGAGTTGTGGGCATTCAAATCAGTCTCATTTGGAGTTGGGGAAGGTGAACTTGCAGCTGGAGGAAGACGGGGTGAAGTATTATAATGGGATTGTGACTGTCAGTCAGATTATATAAATGTGTGTTAAGTGTGTTCGGTGTAAACACTTACGTTATGTTGGTTAGTGAGATATGTGATTGGGAATTAACGTGATGTGTTTAATGTGTGTAATGTGTTTAACTATTTAATTGGGAATTAACGTGAACACTACTATTATGTGTTTAAACGATTTAATTGGGAATTAACGTGAACGCTACTATTATGTGTTTAACTATTTGATTGCGAATTAACGTTAACGCTACTATTTATGTACTTAACTATTTGATTGGGAATTAACGTTAACGCTATTATTATGTACTTAACTATTTTAGTTGACTAACTTGTGGACTAAAGCAACTCTTTAAGTAATTGGGTTATGATGAAAGTAATACTATTGTTTTATATTAATACTTACGAGTTCTTTCATTTTCTTTGAATTAAGCTTACATTGCTTAATGGTGCTTAGTACGGTGATGCTATTGTCTCGTATTAGTAATATCGCCTTAGACTAACATGGCTGTGTTAATATTACTTCTAGTGATTTCCTAAGCTGAAGAAAATTCTTTTGCTTCAAAATATTATATTTTGCTTTTCATATTATTTGAGTGAGACCTGAATCGAATCTATGAAACGATCCTGTAACTTTATTTACTCCTAATCAAACCTCAATGTTACGTGGTTAAGAAATAAATTTAACTAATTATTAAATATATATCTAACTTTTTATGTGACTTTGATATTACTCCTGATGATAATAATAATATAATACTATTAACGTAAGACAAGAACCAAGAATAATTACATTAAATATAAATAAAAGGACATATAAGAAAACTATCTATTCATTTCAAAAAGGGTAAGAGACAGAAATATTCTTACTTTAATATTTATCTTTCAAGACTTTTTATAAAATTAATAGTCCTTCTTTAGATATAACTTCTTCGGTTCATAACCATAGCCTACTAAGCTTCGGTTAAATAATAATTCTTTATAAATACTACATGACTTTAATTAGTTTCAGTATTTTTCATAAGTAAAGAGTATCAGTCAATAAAGGATACCAAGTCCTAAGATCCAAAAGGAAAGGAAGCAACAACAGGAAATTATTTTATTAGATTTTACTTTTGTTTTGCCTTCAGCTGACTGATACCTTAATATATATCTCTGTGCTATCTAGATTCATCAAGTTAACCACTTGAGGATCAAGATACGTAACAATATATATATATATATATATATATATATATATATATATATATATATTATATAATATATATATATACCGGTATATATATATATATATATATATTTATATATATACATAGTATATATATATATAATATACAGTAAATATATTATATATATAATATATAATAAGTATATAGGTGAAATGACGGGTCTGAAGACAAGCCATACAGAAAACAGTTGCAGAATAGCCAGACTGCAACTCAAAGACCATAAGAAGACAGGAGAGCGAAAGGAGAGGAGAAGAAAAATACAAGAGCCACCCCTGTTTCCCCGTGCTCTAACCACCGCACAAATACCGGAGCGACCCCTGTTTCCCCGTGCTCTAAGACAACAGCCACCAGCCACAAGTATGGGAAATTCTCACGACCAATCCCCGCCCTGCTCTCAAACCCTCACAGCCAACCACAGCACAGCATTTCCTCAGCTCCCGGATATGCAGTACAGTGAAGATATGTTTATGCAAATAAAACATCAACGGCCCGAAGTCTACAGATATAAATTGATATAGACAAGAGGACACATTATGACAAACCGGGAGATATAACCCTCTACGAAGAATAACTCATAGGCACGCTGAAATCATGTTTGTCTAGGAGTGTAACTTATGGATGATTCCGTACACATAGGATTTCTCCATTATTAGGCTAAGTAACTAGCACCTAAGTAATTAATAAACTACTTATGAATTATGTACCAATGTAAACAGCTATTATGTCTACGATAAGTATTTACCTCACAACTTAATCAAAACCAATTTCCCCATTTCCCTATGACCTTGAACCCCTGTAAACAAGAGTCAAGGATAAAGCCGAATATTAACTCCAAGAAATTGTCGAGTATGCAAACCACACTACGATACTATTCTAAACCTGCCTAAGGAACAGAGTAGCTAATCCAAGTTGTAGCTTGTACCAGCCTGTCCGGAGAGTGTACTTGCCTGAAGTACCCCTGAAGTCCTGCTCGAGTGACGCCCTACCTACCTGAGGTCTGGACCCTGAAATGCTGCTCGAGTGACGCCCTACACCCCTGAAGTGCTGCTCCATGGACCCACGATCTACGTTGGCCAGACCTGTACTCGCTTCCCCTGCCCTCCAATCATTACCCGAAGTGTCCCTGTGTATCTTTCGTTGTGTTATTGTTGTCGAGGTATAAGTAAAATATGTGAATCGTGTTGTGCTAATTAACTCTGAGATCTGTGCCTAAGATCCTTGATTGCGTACTGTGTTAATCCTTCTGAACCTTACATAAAACTTGTGTTAGAACTGTGTATAAGTCCTAGCCCTGTTATATGATTATTATCTACAGAACGTCTTTCGCATACGTTATATAATTGTGATCAGTTATTCACCTTGCCACACACTCATAGATTTTCCTAATATATGTATTCTGCTATGTATTTTGTGAGTCGAGGTCGAAGTGTATTTCGTGATTTGATTTCCTTTCCTAAATACCATTACCTAGAACCTATACCCATTTTCATAACGAATTTACCTCAGCATACCTAATTATAATAACTAACTATCCCCGTGAAAACTCATTTATCTCACGAGCTTCCCTAATTACGTTCGATTATATAATCACCTTTGTAATTATTTTATGAATTTGTATTAACGGTCATTTAATTACTGATTTAAGCAATTTTGTTTCTTCATGCTCAGGAATTCCAGCATTGCATAGATTCTGTTACTCAATTCCACATCATTTACCATACACCTCGTATTCTAGTGAATGTTCATTACAAGACTCTGTTAACTCGTTCAGACCTCTTAAGAATACTGAAATAAGTATTTCTTTAGCATAACTTCGTCGTATGCGCTCAAGTTCTTTTGATAATTAATATTCTGTTAATTGTCCTTTTACGCTAATAATTATAAGCGTTTCCAGAGCATTCGTTGACTAACTTCGTTTAGTTAATTATAATTTGTTCTCCAGTGTAATTAAATAGATTTATTCTATAGTTCATTCATAAATATACGCAAACCTTACATCTGAATTCCTCGGCTTGTTTCGTTATTATTACATACGATCGTTGACATGAATATAAGATTCTCACTATAAATTACATAATTTAGACTACAAACTTAATCTTTTGTGCAATTAACTAATTAATATTCTGCCACCAATCTTAGAGAAATATTATTAAAACTAAATCTCCAGTCCAGTTCATGACCTGACCTCCCCAGCTAAGTAGAAAGGTCACTTGAGAATAAGCGGCTACCTGTGTAGTGCGCCCCTCTACCGTGTAACTAACTCAGCCTACCTGCGTGTTTATTTTGCTCTCAATTCACCCTGTGTCTCCTATACTGAGACTGTACCTTGTTTTCCTTATTTGTTTCTTATTCACGTAAGACTCTCAACTCACATCGATTGTTATTATTAGGGGTTGTTATTTATTATGTTCATGTTCTACTTTTGTTGCTATTTTATTAACTTATACCTATAATCACATTTGTTCATAATTTGATCTTGTTAAGAATCTCAACATATATGCACCCTGTTATCTGCATATTACTATTGTTATTGATTCAGATAAGAAACCATCCCCTAATACGAATCTATATTCGCGAATTGGAGATTGAAATGATTATGTAGAGACGGTCTATGACTCCTCAAGCTAGACGTTATCTAGATTAAATACCATTTATAAATTCCATGTGCATTGTTATTGAGTTCTGTATTATCCTAATTGAATACCTACTTTGTGCTATTAAGAACGTGTTCGGTGTGACCCTGTCGGGCTATAGTAAGGTCTAGAAGTCCATAATTAGGTTTTTGAGGAGACTATATCACGAGTTGTAAATATTACAACCCGACATAACACTGGCGGCAGCGGTGTCTCGATATGGCATAAAAACACAAGGGTGTTCTTATTATAAAACAAAAAAAAATCTGGTATTCAATTGGTATTTACATTATTCATCATGGCAGCCCTTAGGTCTCTTGATATCTCGGCATTTAAACCCGAGGACTACGACACCTACACTTACCTGGAAATAGTCAAACCGGTCCTAGACAATATGTTTGGAAACGAGGACGCTTCCAAGATACACACAATTGTGGTTAAGCTTTGGTAAATATGCAACTAAATTATCAGGATATGTGCATGACAATATGCCTGGGTTAACCTGGGCACAGTTTGGAGTTTATGTCCGGACAGCCATTAATCTAGTATTGGGTCAAACAATTGCTGATAAAAAAAAATCATGAGAAAACCTACTCAGGGGATTTGGATGGAACTGTTGAAAAGTTGCACCAGATCGCTTTGACTGCTTTCCCGGACGAAACTACCGCCCAGAGGAAGAAAACAATCTTCAAAGCCTTGGTCAGAATATTGCCTGACCCAGTGGCTGACCACTTCTCAATAGTGGAACCCACAAATTATGATGCGGATCTGCCTGTAATACAAAGAATCATGGCATTACGAAAATCTAGGGAACAAGCCACCACCAACAAAATAGCTGTGATCAGTAAAGTCACCACCCACCCCACTTCCGGTACAGTTTCCAACAGTAGCCCTGTAGCTCCTAGGGCAGCTGACAAAGCTGAGGAGTGGGCAAGCATCCGTCCTGCAGACTGGAAACCCTGCACCGGATCTTGCATGCTGTGGTCACTCAAAAGGTCGTTCAACGAACTGACCAGGAAAAGGGCCAGTACTCCAAGTTGGTGGGCGCATATCCCTTGGATTAAGCCGCGTCAGATTTCCACCATTATTGAAGATGGAACTGCTGGGATTCATGAAGGAGACATGGAAGGAGAACTTGAATCATCATACCAGCCTGAACCAGTCCAGCCGGAACCACAGGATTTTTAGACTGCCCCCAAAAACAAATCGTCGTAACCATGGCGGGGGCTCATGACGGGACATCGGATGGTGGACTTCCGGTGTACCACAAAATAACGCTGAATGGGGTGAAAGTTCGACTCCTTATTGACACAGGGGCTTCCCGTTCTTGTCTATTCCTTCCCTTTTTCCGGAAACATAAGCAGGTTTTCGGGGAAATCCAGTCCTCTTCTACCATCTTAATTAGTGCGAATGACCAGGTTATTCCAAACCTGGGTCAGTCGCTCCCCCTATATATTAAGACCCCACACCCTAATCACGGGGTTCAGCACTCCTTCTTGATCTACAACCCTAGTGAATCCAAGTATGATGGATACCTGGGACTTGATTTATTAATCTCTCGAAGTGCCTCCATTAATTGTAGGTACAGGACACTGTCTTATGACCCACTGTCCAAATCTGAAAAAAAAAATAAAAAATCACCTCCTCTAGGTAACTTGAAGCAGCTCAAATCCGTAAATTTGCCAGTCACTCTCCCTATCACTGCTGCACCCCAAACTAAGATTAATGATATCCCCTACCCCAATCATGTCATTTCTCCCGTCATAGTCTCCACTTCCATTACAGTTCCCCCTCATCATGAGAAATGGATACCCTTAGTTCCTACTATTCAAGGAAATGTCCTTGAGACCCCACACCTCCAAAGCCCTTTCAATGGGGTATGCCTAACCGCTCCTTGCCTGCTACCACATCAACTTAATTGCATAAAAATTGCTAATATTTCTGACAAACCTGTCACCTTGCCAAAAGGTCTAGCCATCGGCGAGTTAGAAATGTACTCTGAAGAACTGACTGTCCCTTCTGATTCTTCCCCTCCTTATAAAAATCCCCTTCCTGACATACCTTCCACTCTCACCAACAATCAACAAACCGACCTCAGATATCTCCTTATCTCATATCAAGACATTTTCGCTACTTCTAGTCGAGATATGGGAAAAACTGGAACGTTGCATCACCCCATTCACACCGTGGGCCACCCCATCAAGCAACCCATCAGAAGGAAGAACCCGATCCAAAGACAGGAAGAAGAAAAACAAGTAAATGATATGCTCGCCACAGGAGTAGTAAAAGCCTCTACCAGCCCCTGGTCTTCTCCGGTGGCACTAGTCCGTAAGAAGGACGGATCCACAAATTTCTGCATCGATTATCGCCAACTGAATGACATCACCATCAAGGATGCCACTCTTCTTCCCAGGATCGATGACTCTCGATTCACTGCTCGGCGCCAAATGGTTCACTACCTTGGACCTACAAGCTGGCTACTGGCAAGTACCCATTTTGTCTGAACATCAACAAAAACGGCCTTCTCCACCAGCCAAGGAAGACTGTATGAGTTCACAGTACTACCATTCGGACTCTGCAATGGACCAGCCACATTCTCCAGATTGATGGAGTCAGTCTTACAAGGATTAACTTGGGAAATTTGCCTGGCATATCTGGATGATATCATTGCGTTTGGCACAACTTGGGCCGAACATCTGCAACGCCTTAAACAAGTTTTCCAGAGGATCCGGGATGCCAGCCTAAAACTTAAACCGTCCAATTGCACCCTAGCAAAAAATAAAGTAAATTTTTTAGGCCATGTTGTCTCTGAAGAAGGGATTGCTCCAGACCCTTGCAAACTCGAGGCTATCAGTAAAATCACCCCTCCAACTAACGTTAAAGGCGTACATGCATATTTAGGCCTAGCGTCATAGTATTGACACTTTGTGAAGAACTATGCCACCATTGCCAAGCCCCTACATGACCTCACAAAAGAAGAAGAGCCTTTCATATGGACAGATCCCAGGCTTCAGTCTTTCAATAATCTAAAAGACAAATTAGTTGCCTCTCCTGTGGTCTCATTCCCTGACTATACCAAACCATTCCCATTGTACGCAGATGTATCACAGTTCGGAATTGAGGCCATTTTAGGTCAAACCAGAGACGGCAAAGAGCACATAATTGCATGTGCTAGCCGCACCCTCAACCCCGTAGAAATAAATTATCCTGTAACCAAACGTGAATGTCTCGGAATTATTTGGGCATTACAACACTTCAAAGCCTACCTGGCGGGAGTCTAGGTCACCGTCATCACCGACCACCACGCCCTTCAGTGGTTGAGGAAGTCAGACACAAAAAACGCACTGACTGTCAGATGGAGAGAATCACTGGAAGAATTCGATATGGATATAGTTTATTGTCCAGGAAAATTGCATACCAATGCTGATGCACTCTCTCGTCTACCATTACCACCTCCCAGTTCTACACCTCAACAAGACGAACCAGCCCATACGATCCTTGCAATACATCAAGGCTCATTAGACAACAGCCAGCAAGACCTGTTGCAACAATACCAGCAACAACTAAAACCAGATTGGATACCTAGGAAGATGTTCAATCAGCTAACCAGGCGAGGCGACAATCTCTTCACCCTGGAAGGAAAAATTGTGATCACCCTCCAAGCCGCATTATCCACGATGCAATCCATACATCTGGATAACGGTATCCACCTAGCCCAAAGAAGACTCATCACCACCTTTCAACAAGTCTACTGGACCCCATCTCCCTATGTCACTGCAAAGCGCATCACTAAGTCATGCAAAGCGTGTGCGTTGGGTAAGGATCGAACCCGCACAACTGGTCCTTCCGGAAAGTTAATTGCCTCCAAACCTTGGCAATTGTTTACCGTAGACGTAATGGGCCCCACGGAAAATAGTCATGGATTCAAATATATAAGTACTTTTGTGGACACGTACTCCAAATATGTCATCGCCTGCCCCGCAAAAGAACACACAGCCATTGCAATAGCTGAGGCACTCATTCAACATGTCTTCCCTTATTTTGGCCTCCCTGAAGCAATCCATTCTGACAACGCCCCTGAATTTACTAGCCACATCTGGTCTCAACTGTCTTTAATGCGTGGTTTTAAAATCAGCCACTCCTCCCCTTACTGGCCTCAGGGTAATACAATATGCGAGAGGACCCACAGAACCATTGCCAATCAGATAAGAACCAGGTTGCAACAAATGGACTCCAAAGATTGGTCCAACCAGGTCAAAATTGTGCAATGGGGATCAACACCTGCCCTCGAAAAGACAGCATCTCTCCTCACGAACGGGTATTTGGAGTAGCACCTTTGCTCCTTCCCCTCCGTCATCTAGCTGCCCCGTATGAGCCCTCCTCATATTTCGACCAGTCTCTCGTTCACTTCAAGAATCGCCTGAGACAAATCCAATACGTTCAAGATCTTCAACCAGATGAAACACCAAAAGCCAGCCCCCACTGTATTGGCGATCTAGTGAAGGTCGCACACTTACCAGTTCCATCCAAACTAAAACCCAGATTTAAAGGCCCATTTGAAATATTAGCTGTACCAAACTGTTTTCAGGTTACCCTCAACTATTTTGGTGAGTCACACACATATCGTAACAGGCATGTACGTAGATTTCAACCTATTAATGAGAACAATGTGATGCTTGCTGATCCCAATCAGAATGATATTTTGCTTGCAACTAATAATCACAATTTAGGATCCACAGAACCCACCACCCCTGAGCTTCCTCTACCTGTCACTCCTTCACACCGCCAAAGGCCTCCTTTTGATGTAAACTTTCTACCTCACCTGTACCTCCAGCACGCCCACCCCCTCTGGTGTACACACCCGTTCCAGCGTTGCCTACATGCACTGTTTCTGCCCCTCCCACCCTTCCCTCTCAAGCTTGTCAACCCTCTGTAGCTTTTCCTGTCCAAGCTTCTCCATCTGTTAGTTTACCTACTTATTCAGAACCTTCCAATACTCAACCTACAACTCCAGTCATTGCTAACATTCCTACTCTAGCTCATACACCTGTACCTTCTGTTACTCAGCCTAGCTCATCGCTTCTCCGCACGCTACCTGTTCCTTTGGTGTCACGCCTGACACGGCCCCAATCTTACGCTTCCAAACTCAAATCTCCAGCTCCTTCTGTATCTCATCTTTCACCTCAACCTGTTGCACGCCCTTTACCTCTCCTTCCCAGAAGTAGTCCCATTCCTTCGACTGGCACACATTCTTCTCCCTTAATTCGGCCAACTCCAAACAGATTCAATAGGCCACCTCTATCCCCTAGCTCAGTTTCCTCCCCATCCCCAGTATCTCGTGTTATCAAACCATCTCTAATCCCTACTCGGTCTAACCCCACATGTACAAGATCTGGTCGACGTGTGATGCCCCTTCAACGATGGACTCCCACCTTCCAACCCACCTACATCTGGCGGGACCCCCTACAACATACCTTGCCAGCACCAACAAGGACCCCTCATGTTAGTGTGAGGTCAACTCTACCTCGTACAACCACCTCAACTGTCCTCATTACTCCTTTGGCTGCGACGACCAGCAGACCACCCAGCAAACTTCCTCCTACCACACCTCCTCCTACATCACCTTCTACTGCTGCCCCTACAGCCATGAAGATCAACAATGTCACCTTCATAAAAAACGCTGTCCCCACGGAGATAGAAACACCAAACAAACTCATCCACATGGCCAGGTATGCTAAGGACGACTGGCAAATAAATATGAGCATGGACACCCTATCCAAGGCGGATGTCCCTACCACACTTTGGCTACTCACTCTCCAAAGTTTAACACCTGTCATCAACTCGTCCACCACCAGATCCTATATTATTAAATCGCAGTGTCGCAACTTTTTCTACAAGGTATGTGGTGAAATGACGGGTCTGAAGACAAGCCATACAGAAAACAGTTGCAGAATAGCCAGACTGCAACTCCAAGACCCTAAGAAGACAGGAGAGCGAAAGGAGAGGAGAAGAAAAATACAAGAGCCACCTCTGTTTCCCCGTGCTCTAACCACCGCACAAATACAGGAGCGACCCCTGTTTCCCCGTGCTCTAAGACAACAGCCACCAGCCACAAGTATGGGAATTCCTCACGACCAATCCACGCCCTGCTCTCAAACCCTCATAGCCAACCACAGCACAGCATTTCCTCAGCTCCCAGATATGCAGTACAGTGAAGATATGTTTATGCAAATAAAACATCAACGGCCCGAAGTCTACAGATATAAATTGATATAGACAAGAGGACACATTATGACAAACCGGGAGATATCATAACCCTCTACGAAGAATAACTCATAGGCGGGCTGAAATCATGTTTGTCTAGGAGTTTAACTTATGGATGATTCCGTACACATAGGATTTCTCCATTTTAGGCTAAGTAACTAGCACCTAAGTAATTAATAAACTACTTATTAATTATGTACCAATGTAAACAGCTATTATGTATGTCTACGATAAGTATTTACCTCACAACTTCATCACAACCAATTTCCCCAACCTTGAACCCCTGTAAACGAGAGTCAAGGATAAAGCCGAATATTACCTCCAAGAAATTGTTGAGGAGTATGCAAACCACACTACGATACTAATCTAAACCTGCCTATGGAACAGAGAAGCTAATCCAAGTTGTAGCTTGTACCAGCCTGCCCCTACCCTGCTCGGAGAGTGTACTTGCCTGAAGTACCCCTGAAGTGCTGCTCGAGTGATGCCCTACCTACCTGAGGTCTGGACCCTCAAATGGTGCTCGAGTGATGCCCTACACCCCTGAAGTGCTGCTCCATGGACCCACGATCTACGTTGGCCAGACCTGTACTCTCTTCCCCTGCCCTCCAAACATTACCCTAAGTGCCCCTGTGTATCTTTCGTTGTGTTATTGTTGTCGAGGTATAAGTAAAATATGTGAACCGTGTTGTGCTAATTAACTCTGAGATCTGTGCCTAAGATCCTTGATTGCGTACTGTGTTAATCCTTCTGAACCTTACATAAAACCTGTGTTAGAACTGTGTATAAATCCTAGCCCTGTTATTTGATTATCTACAGAACGTCTTCCGCATACGTTATATAATTGTGTTCAGTTATTCACCTTGCCACACACTCACATATTTTCCTAATATATGTATTCTGCTATGTATTTTGTGAGTTGAGGTCGAAGTGTATTTCGTGATTTGATTTCCCTTCCTAAATACCATTACCTAGAACCTACGCCCATTTTCATAACGAATTTACCTCAGCATATCTAATTATAATAACTATAACTATCCCCGTGAAAACTCATTTTCTCACGAGCTTCCCTAATTATGTTCGATTATATAATCACCTTTGTAATTATTTTATGAATTTGTATTAACGTTCATTTGATTACTGATGTAAGTAATCTTGATTCTTCATGCCTAGGAATTCCAGCATTGCATAGATTCTGTTACTCAATTCCATATAATTTACCATACACCTCGTATTCTAGTGTATGTTCATTACAAGACTCTGTTAACTCGTTCAGATCTCTTAAGAATACTGAAATAAGCATTTCTTTAGCATAACTTCGTCGTATGCGCTCAATTTCTTTTGATAATTAATATTCTGTTAATTGTCCTTTTACGCTAATAATTATTAGTGTTTCCAGAGCATTCGTTGACTAACTTTGTTTAGTTAACCCATAAATGTCGGGGCGCAACATAAGTCGAGTATAATAAATCTGGACTATCTGGCGGCGCTCGACATAGGTCGTGTGGCAATTTCAGCGCGTAATGTTGCTGAGAGAGAGAGACAATTGGTGGCAGGAGAGTAGCGAGCGTATGACTGCTCCAGACCACCGCGGCGAACCTACTGACACGAATCCCACCTCCTCCCTCCCTCTCTCACTCGCTATATACGGAATTGTATGGGGAAAGTGCCGAATTACATGCTTTTTGCACTCGCGTTGCACTTTTGTTGCAAGAAAACTAGCCATCATAAAAGGATCGTTATGGTGTCATTGGAAAGCTCTGTTTATGCCCTTTCAGGGATAGATACTTGTTTTACGCTCTGGGTCTTATTTAGGCATGAAAATGATCACGTAAACAGCCCTATTTTGGCTAAAAACACCCCGCTGGGCGGTACATATAAATAAACCGCCTAGGCCGCTCGTAAGGTGTTAATTATAATTTGTTCTCCAGTGTAATTAAATAGATTTATTCTATAGTTCATTCATAATTATATGCAAACATTACATCTGAATTCCTCGGCTCGTTTCATTATTATTACATACGATCGTTGACGCGAATATAAGATTCTCACTATAAATTACATAATTTACATAATCTTTTGTGCAATTATTTAATTAATATTCTGCCACCAATCTTAGAGAAATATTATTAAAACTAAATCTCTAGTTGCACTAACTTTGAATTCAATTTCCACCACCGTAGTTCAGTTCATGACCTGACCTCCCCAGCTAAGTAGAAAGGTCACTTGAGAATACGCGGCTACCTGTGTAGTGCGCCCCTCTACCGTGTAACTCACTCAGCCTACCTGCGTGTTTATTTTGCTCTCAATTCACCCCGTGTCTCCTATACTGAGACTGTACTTTGTTTTCCTTATTTGTTTCTTATTCACGTAAGACACTCGACACACATCGATTGTTATTATTAGGGGTTGTTATTTATTATGTTCATGTTCTACTTTTGTTGCTATTTTATTAACTTATACCTATAATCACATTTGTTCATGATTTGATCTTGTTAAGAATTTCAACATATATGCACCCTGTTATCTGCATATTACTATTGATTCAGATAAGAAACCATCCCAGACTACGAATCTATATTCGCGAGTTGGAGATTGAAATGATTATGTAGAGACGGTCTATGACTCCTCAAGCTAGACGTTATCTAGATTAAATACCATTTATAAATTCCGATGTGCATTGTTATTGAGTTCTGTATTATCCTAATTGAATACTTACTTTGTGCTATTAAGCACGTGTTCGGTGTGACACTGTCGGGCTATAGTAAGGTCTAGAAGTCCATAATTGGATTTTTTAGGAGACTATATCACAAGTTGTAAATATTACAACCCGACATAACAATATAATATATAATAATAAATAATAAAACAAATAATACATAATGAGTATATAATATATAATATACATAATAAGTATATAATATATAATATACATAATAAGTATATAATATATAATATACATAATAAGTATATAATATATAATATACATAAGTATATAATATATAATACATAATAAGTATATATATATAATATACATAATAAGTATATATATAATACATACATAATAAATATATATATAATATACATAATAAGTATATTATATATAATATACATAATAAGTATATAAATATACATAATAATATTAATAATATAATATACATAATATAGTATAATAATAATATATATATAATATACATAATAAGTATATAATATATATAATAATAATAATTATATAATATATAATATATATAATAAATATATATACATATAAGATAAATATAAATATACATAATAAGTATATAATATATAATATACATAAAGTATATAATAATAATACATAATAAGTATATAATATATAATATACATAATAAGTATATAATATATAATATACATAATGAGTATATAATATATAATATACATAATAAGTATATAATATATAATAATATCTTAATAAATAAAGGTCAATGTTTGTCTGTTTGTCAGTTACCCGACCTTTGTTAATAAACTCCTCCCACAGTTTTGGTGCCAGGTGGGAGTGTGGGGCACCGTTGGAAAGCCCAGGCTTTGGAGATGGTGTTAGGTGAGTTTAGTGGAAATCAGAGACACTTTTGTTTAATACAATTTTCGGCAGAACTTTGAGGCAGAAGGAGGCCTTTGATCGAAAAGGTGTATGGAACGAAAGTTGTTCGCAGCTCCCCAAAATGGGGATATGGATTAGGTCAGATCCAAAATCGGAGGTCATTTAGCGGCCGAAATCGAGGTCGCCGTTTAATGAGGCACAGGGAGGTCGAGGCCGGTGTTTATGGTAGTAGTAGTATTTGTGGTAGTAGTGATTGATGATGGTGATTATGGTAGTAGAATTTAAACCCGGGCAACGCCGGGTACCCCTGCTAGTATATAATAATAGGTATACTGTATATATATACTGTATATAAATATATATAATATACATAGGCATATACTGTAATATAACTAAAATTCCATAGAGTACTTACCGTACTTCCTGTAAGCTTCCTGTAAGCATTCCTGTGACATGTTCGTGATTATAATGTATTTATTTCGTAGGCAGTATTTATTGATAAATATATTTGTCTTTCAAGCAAAAAATAGTGTAAAATCATCAATGATACATAGACAAAACTACATCAATACTCAAGGGGTTAACCAAGATTCACTCCCCTCAGTCACCAAAAGTCACAAGTAACATATTATATACATATATAATTCAAATTATTCACTAAACACTTTCACTGGGTAGATGAAATAATCCATAATTGCCTGCTTATAGCTAGGCATGGTGGGCCAGAGGGAGGGAGCCCAGAATTTAAAGGGCTGGGACCCTGGCTCACAGTTTGGGGCCGGGAAACTACTGAGTTTTACAAAGGCCCGGGCTCCTCAGAGAGGGACGCTATGGGGTTGCTAGATACTTTATTTCGTAACTTCTGGTGCCTAACTTACCAGTCCAAATTGCATCAAAATCGCGTCATAAACTTATTTTTGGCGAATATTTCTAACTTACAGGTGGCATTATGACGTGATTGCGTCATACGGTCACTCTTGGGCTACTGTCGATATGACGCAATCGCGTCATAAAAATGCGAGTGGGTTAAGTTACTGGATATTGTTACACCTAAATCGGTTTCTCTGTCTACACTCTTTAGCTGGGTGCCATTCATCGAATAGCCTGCTTTTTCATTGCGGTATCCGATATGAAGTACTTTACATTTGTCTTCATTGAAGCACATTTACCAGATTTTAGCCTATTGTGAAAGCTTGTTTAGATTGTTTTGCATATTTTCAACATGATCTTTTGTCAGTACGGTATTTGCGATTTTTGTGTCATGTGCAAACTTTGAGATTGTACAGGTGAGACCCTTATCTATGTCGTTAATGTACATTAGGAAAAGGACTGGCCCAAGCACTGATCCTTGAGGTACACCACTATAGTTACATTGGTCCACGTTGATGCTTTCCCATTAATAACTACTCTTTGTTTCCTTTCACTAAGCCAATTTTCTATCCACTGTAGAACGCCGCCTTGTATTCCATGTGCTTTTAATTTCATCACTAACCGCTTCAGACTGTGTGGAACTTTATCAAAGGCTTTCTGGAAGTCTAAGTATATAATATCTACAGCTTTACTTTCGTCATATAGATCAGGATATCATGGAAGAAGTCTAAAAGATTTGTTAACCCGGGAGCTGCGGGGAGACTCTTAAGAGTTCCCCCGGCGGACTGCGGGAAGACTCTTAAGAGCAGAGCTTTTGAAGGCGTACCAAAACCGCGCGTTTATAGGCAGGCGGCTAAAAATTGGTGTGGGTATAGTACTACATGTCAACTCTCGACACCACCCCGCCACACGCTCGCCCCGCACTCGTGCAAGCACCACCGCGCCAGTAACCAAGCACTTGTCATGGAGCCCACACGTCCCTCACGCTCGCTCCCTGATGACACAACCAGCCCTCCTTCTGGTGGTGTCAGCGGCCGTGGAAGGCAGAGGGTGGCTGCTAAAGACCCTAGCTACCAGTACGACACGCCCTACTGGTCGGAGGACGAAACACCAGCACCCAAAGCACGGAAAACATGTGCAAGCACGGCAAAGGTACAGAGGTCATTGGTGTTTCGGGACACTGCCACCACGACCCAGGCCACTGCAACAACCACTACCACCACCACTGCCACCACTGCCACCAGTACCAGCGACGCAGGAGGCCGCCCTAGGGCTGCAGAACCTGCGGGGGCAGGAAAAATCAAAGGCACGGGCGTAGGGAAGAGAACATGTACGCCAGCCACAGTGACCCTACCACCACCACCACCACCACCACCACCAGGCGCCCCTGGCCCGGCTGCCCCTGCTGCCCCTGCCGCCCCTGCTGCCCCTGCCGCCGCTGCCGCCCCTGCTGCCCCTGCCCCAGGAAAAGGGAAGGGGAAGGGGAAGGGGAAAGGGAGAGGGAAAGCGACTGCTGGCCCTGCCGGCCCTGCTGTCCCTGCCGGCCCTGCTGCCCCTGCTGCCCCTGCCGCCCCTACCCAAGGAACAGGGAAAGAGAAAGGGAAAAGGGCGACAGGCACCACCATCATCTTGCCTGCCTCCAGGGCCACAAGACCACGCACCACTGCCGCCCCTGCCGCCGCCCCTGCCGGCCCTTCTGTCCCTGTCCATAAGACTCCCGTACATGCTAGAGTGACCCGAAAAACTCTGACACCATCCAAGTATGCCGCCCTGCTGTTTGATGGTGATTCGCAGGGCATTGGCAGCCCGGGTTTCGACGACGAAGCCCTAGCACGGGACCAAGGTTGGGGGGATTTGGGAGTGGACAGAGGGAGTGAGTCCGACGTCGGTGACGAGAATGAGGAAGGGCGTCTGTCAAGTGAAGAGGAAGGTGATGATGATGCTGTGTTGTATCGCGACCATGGAAGCGATATTTCAGACGAAGAAGCAGACGCAGACGATATTTCGATCCCTGGCTTGCCTTCGTTTGAGTGATCTGACGGGGTCAATTTTTGTACCTGACGTGCCCCAGTTCAATCCTGGGACGTCAGGTACAACTGACGACTGGCCCTGTGACGAGCACGCAAACGAAAGCGACTTCTTCCTCGCTTTTTTCGATTTTGAGGTAATGACTTACATCGTTGCCCAAACAAACGCCTACTACACGTGGGTGTTTGGCAGATTGGATGTCATTTCTCCAAAAGCGAGAATACGAGGCTGGGTGGATACGACTGTGGATGAATTCATGACGTTCTTTGCCTTGTTGTTCCTCATGCCTCTTTGCAAGAAGCATGTGTTGCAACACTACTGGAAGCACGACCCTCTCATCGCCACCCCAACTTTCAATAAGTTCATGACTCGTGACAGATTTTTATTGCTGCTAAGATTTATGCACTTTGCAGACAACGAAAATCCTAACAGGATTGACAGGATATGGAAAGTTCGGGATGTGTTCACCATGTTGTTGGAGAGGTATAGGAAATACTTTTACCCCTTCCTCAATTTGGTGATTGATGAGTCGCTCGTGCTCTTCAAAGGACGTCTTGTTTTCAAGCAGTATATCCCCTTGAAAAGGCATAGGTTCGGAATCAAGCTTTTCGTTTTGTGTGACTGTGAAACTGGAATAGTGCTTGACATGATCGTCTATACAGGTACTGACATTGACATACCGAAAGCCGCTGCCGGTGACCCCATGGGCATGTCAGGTGCCATCGTCAGGAAAATGTTGGCACCTTACCTGGGCAAAGGCCACATCATCTACACTGACAACTGGTATACTTCTGCTCTCTGCCAGTTTCTTCATGACAACCAAACGGGGTCATGTGGGACTGTCAGAAAGACAAGAAAGTTTATGCCTAAGTTCACAGGTAATGTCATTCCTCTGTCAGATGCCTCCTCCAGTGACACACCTTCTGAAGACGACCTGGCCCAGGAACACCGCGAGAGGCATGTCCGAAGAAGGCGATGAAAGGGGCAGAAATACAAGCAGCTAGAAAAGTGTGGGAAAGTGATAGTCCTGAAGTGGAAGGACAAACGAGACGTCCACCTGCTTTCCACCGTCCACACAGGTGCCCAGATGGACTCTGGCAAAATCCACTACAAAACCAGGAAGACCATCTACAAGCCCGACATGGTAGTGGACTATACCAAGAACATGCGCATGGTGGACAAGTCTGACTGTCAGCTGTCAGGCGTTGAGTGTCTGAGGAAGACTGTGAAGTGGTATCACAAGCTCTTACTCCCCCTAGTTGACATCACGATGCTCAACGCCTACAACTTGTGGTTGGTGAAGAGGGAGATGTCCCCAAACCAGAAGCTGAAATTCCGGGAGTTCGTGTATAACGTGTCATACCAACTCCTGGAGAAGTATGGCACCACCACTCACAGACGTACGGCATGGCGTGGGGATCACGCTCCTGACCGCATCCAGCTGGCTGTCGAAAGACACTACGCAACCAACACCGAGCTGATTGGCACTCATCACAGGCAGGTGCAGTGCCAAGTCTGCAGCTCCAGTGTGAGAAAACCCCACGTCACCAAAAGAGTCACCTCAATGTGCGCGGAGTGCAAAGTTGCACTCTGCTTGGGTGACTGCTTCAGGGACTACCACACCTTCAAGAACTACTGAGTGTCGCCCCCTGCCCTGCCCTGCCCTGGACTCGCCCCGTGCCTTGCCCTGGACTCGCCCCCTGCCCTGCCCTGCCCTGGACTCGCGCCCTAACTTACCTGACCTGACCTAATTGATCACGCTACCTCATAATGTAACATATATATTATATAATGTATAAGTTCCAAAGATGTCATTGTGATATAGCTTTTACATTATATAATTGTATGTTTCATTATTTAGTTTATAAGTTTCAAAGATTTACATGTAATATGCCTTCTTTTTTTAGTATATCAATATATATGTTTGTTATAGCCTAAGTAATGTGTAAATATTTTCTTACCTCAAATGAATTGTACAAAAATAAATATGTTTCAATAAATCCTGTCAAACCTACTAAGATAATAAAATAAAACAATAAAAAAAACAAAAAAAAACAAGGTCATGTCATTGTATTCTTACAATATGATATATTCTATGAATATTTCATATTGTTTGAATACAATGGCATGATCTTGTAAAAAAAAAAATTATCAAATTTTTTCTAAACAGTATAAAACCTTCCCCATAACCCCCTCCTGGATTCGATCCCACTACCCTACGACACTTTGAGTTTTCCAGTCCGCGACCTTACCAACCATGCCACAGGAGCTCATACCAAATATCACTCAAAACTTTGTGTCTACAATCGAAATAACAATATACAAAAAAAAATGAATTATCCCACCAATTTACGTTTGTAAATTGATGGGATTATCAATTATATCATGCAAAGGTTTATAAAAGTTTGTCTCTGTCAAAAATTAGTAATTATATAACTTTATTCTGTCAAAAATTGCCCAAACACTCAGCTAAATTGCCCCTCTCAGTGTGACTCCCCTCATTATCACACGGTAAAGCGGTCACGGGGTAACCCTTGCCGCTCCTTGCTGCTCCAGCCACAGCAGCTCTGTCTGGGAAACAAAATTGTATAAATACAATAATGCATAAAATACTCTTCACAAATACATTTGTATTGTATAATATTGTAAATAAAAATGAATAATAACTATGTGGGTGTCGAAAATTGCTCAACCATCTTTCTTATGTCTCGCCTATGCGCGTATATTGGATTATACATAGTCATGACTGTCATACAAATACTTGCAGTAGGTCTCGAATATACATTTATATTGCATATTACTTGGAAATAAATAAATATAAGTTTCTCTGGTGGCAATCTACCCTTTCGCAATGTAAGGAGACACCAGTCTATATTTAGGTCTCTATCAAAAAAGGCAATCTGCCTATGTTTACTGACCACCCTCGTTGCTGGTCTATAATATAGTACTTTATATTTTACAATCAATGGCATACATGTTTCTGTGGTACTTCACATGTGTCTAAAATGCAATGTCTGCTTGCATAAAAATTAAATTCTGAAGTCCATTTATACGTACGACATATGCATGTCTCACTTTCTCTCTCTCTCCATTCCTGACTCATGTTATTGTAGACCTCTTGGTGGCAACGAACACCAGACACCTGCTAGACATAAGGTTCAAAATACCAAGACATCCATACGCCTCGGGCGCCTTCACAATTATCACAAAGCTGCGTATCTATCTAGAGATCTGCCTGCCTGCCTTCCCTCTCTCCACGACTCACTCACTCCATACATGCCTCCCTCCCACCCACCCACCCCCACTCACCTTTTCAGGCTTCCGTCTGCTAGAAACTCATTGATAATGTGCATAAATATCGCATGAATTGGTCTATATGCGGTATATATATTGATATATGGCACGTATACATACGTACAAGTCTGTATTATAGCATGACAGTGCTCTAAGTACGAGATATAAGTGATATTTATGGCGTAACACACCCTCTCCCCGTTTCATTCCCAGCACAACTCAATCACACCTTGGTTCACGCATAGAAACTCATTGATAATGTGCGTAAATATCGCATGAATTGGTCTATATGCGGTATATATATTGATATATGGCACGTATACATACATACAAGTCTGTATTATAGCATGACAGTGCTCTAAGTACGAGATATACGTAATATTATAGTGCAAACCACACTCTCATCTCATAAATTTCCGCCAAACCTCCAACCCATCTTCATTCCCGCCTAAACAAAAATTGATAATTCCCTTATATATTGCAATTTTTGGTCACTATGAGGCATATTCATTGTTATATGGGTGGCCTACACACGTATACGTACTCTACATAGCCTAAAAGGGATAAAAAAAGGAGATATACGTGATAATACGAGGTAACCCACCCCCTCCTCCCTCTGGTTCTATCCCCTGGGCGCGTGAAAATTCGTCAGGGAAATCTCGCCGCTCGATGACAATCTAGCCACGCGGTGCCATTCGCTCCACATTTTTCAACTACGGACCGTTCCCCCACCCCCCCCAGACAATTTTTGGGGGGTCAAATATATATGGGCCGATACACGTAAACATTCCCTACACGCTGATGTACTTTTTATCGAAATTGGCAATGGGTCCCAAAATCATCATACATGCGCACAGTATGACCCTGTAAAAAAAAACTGTGCGCCGCGGAGAGGTTAAGCAGGAACTTTTTTTTTTGTGAAAACCATGATGTGTGTCTTTTAGCATATTATTTTCCTCCAAGTGATTAACGAGTCTGTTTCTTATACAGATCGTGGCCAGAATGTGAAGTAAGAGTGTCGCCCCATTTGGTCACTGGTAAATTAAAAGTCGCCAAAAATTATAGTATCGTGTATGTTACTTATTTCTACAATTTGCTCGTAAATTTCTTGGTCGGTTTGCACTGATTGGGCTGGGGGCCTGTATATTAATGCTAGGATTATTTTAGTTCCTTTATTGTTTTTTATTAGCACATAAGATGAATCCATATTAACTATTTGAGGTTTTGACAAGAGAATTGGGCTAAGACTTTCTTTGATGAAAAATATAACGCCACCTCCATTTTTATTAACTCTGCTTTACTTAACCCTCCAGCCCCGGCTATGTATTATATATATATTCCCCGAAACCCGGGTGTTTTGGCCGAAAAACGTCTAGGCTAGGCTACCGTATATTTGTTAATCTGACTGCTTCCCGCATTCCCGCGCATCCCCAAGCGTAGCTGTGTTATTTACCTGTAGAATGGCATTAAGTAGAGCTCTCTAAGTCAACTGGTTGAGCTGTGATGATGATTTCATTGGAGATAACTTTATGGCCAAAACAGCCACTTTACACTACTTTTGGATACTTAACAACAACATACAGGCACACACGAACAAGCGACGCTCTCCTTCTTGTGGCCGGAGATGCGGGGCGACGGTCCAGCCGGCTGTTGTTTACATGCGTCGGACCGACGCCTCGCACACGAAGCTCACAGGCTTTGACCTCATGGGTGTTTAAGAGCCCTTCCGGGCAGCTCGTGTATGCTTTTTTATGGGCGTTCAAGAGCCCTTCCGGGAACAGAGGGTAAACATTACATAGCTGGGAAGTGAAAACCATGTTGTGTGTCTTTTAGTATATTATTTTCCTCCAAGTGATTAACGAGTCTGTTTAATCTTATTATTGTTTCTAGTATTTTGCATACTACTGAGGTCAAGCTGATTGGACGATAATTGCTAGGCAAGGATTTGCTACTTTTGTTTAAATTGGTGTTACGTTGGCAAGCTTCCACTCATCAGGTATTTCGCCGGTTTCCAAGGATTTGTTGAAGATCAGCGTCAAGGGTTTGGAGAGCTTGCATTTAGCTTCTTTAAGAACTCTAGGAGAAATAATTTCGGGTCCAGGTGATTTGTTTTCCTTGAGGTTATCTAAACATCTCAGTACCTCTGCCTCAGTAATACTGATATATCTAAGAACTTCCAAATTGTTTGTCTGTGCTGGCGGTACTGTAGGGATGTTACTTAGGTTGTCTGATGTAAAGACTGATGCAAAGAAGTTGTTGAGAGTATTACTAATTTTGGCATCATCATTGGTAAAATCTCCATTTTCATCTACCAAAAATCCGATCGTTGAAGTCACCACTTTCTTCTTCCTGATGTAACTGTATAATTTTTGGGGGTTCGTCTTGCTTTGATTCACAACATGTAACTCCAAAGTGTTTTTACTTTGTTTAATTAACCTTTTGGATGTACGTCGTAGATCTCTGAAGACCTGTCCATTTTCATCGTTATCGGAGGTTTTTAATCTCTCGTGAGCATTCTTTTTAGCGAGTAGACATTCAGTTATTTCTCTATTCCACCATTTACGGTTGTTATTACTTCAGAACTTCTGTTTTGTTATGGTATGCACTCGTGTACTGCGTTCGAGTACATTTCTGTGAAAATTGTCCATGATTGGTTTATCTCTTTAGTGTTAAGAAAAGTCCAATTGGCTTCCTTAAAAAAAATGCTGAGTTTATTGAAATTTGCTCGCTTGAAATTTGGAACTTTCTCATTGCTGCTATAGAGTTTATTGCAATTAAATTTTATACTGAAAGTGATTGTACGGTGATCACTATTGCAGAATTCATCACCAACAGTCACGTTATCCATCAAGTCTTCTGTTGTTGCATGTACAAGGTCAAGAACATTATTACCGCAGGTTGGAGATTGAACAAATTGATGAAGGGAGCTTTCTTGTAGGTTGGCATACAGATCGTGTCCGGAGTGTTAAGTAAGAGTGGCGCCCCACTTGGTCACTGGTAAATTAAAGTCGCCAAAAATGATAGTATTGTGTATGTTACTTATTTCGGCAATTTGCTCGTACATTTCTTGGTCGGTTTGCACTGATTGGGATGGGGGCCTGGAAATTAATGCTAAGATTATGTTTGTTCCTTTATTGTTTTTTTATTAGCACATAAGATGAATCCATATTAATATTTGAGGTTTTGACAAGAGAATTGGGTTAAGACTTTCTTTGATGAAAAATATAACGCCACCTCCATTTTTATTAACTCTGCTTTTCTCAAACATTACATAGCTGGGAAGTGAAAACTCTGCTAAAAAGTCTCTGTCTTCCGTATTTAGCCAAGATTGTTACGCCGATTACATCAACATTTTCTGTAAACACTAGTGCCTCTAGATCTGAAAATGTATTGTGTATACTTCGAGCAGTCACATAGAATACCTTTAAAGATATGGTTCTTGATATCATCTGATGCTCACCACATGTAGGCCTATTTGGTGATTTTACTTGTCTTGGGTTTGTATTTCTTCTGAGATTTAAGTTGTCCTTCCATTCGGATGACTGTTGGCCCCGTTTTTTTAATGAAAGTTCTGTATATCTTCATTCAGCAGACGGCCAAACCGGGCAGCTCCTACCAGGCTTAGGTGGACATCGTCGCTTGAGAGCAAATGTTGATTGTGCTAGAAATTATCCCAAGTGTTGATGAGAGAGAGCGAGAGAGAGAGAGAGAAGGTTACCAAATCAAGTCCGCTAGCTAGTAAATACATGACGAAATTTCTACAATAATGGCACAATCTCTACAATATCGCTCTAAATGACTCAAATCTACAAAATATTGCTAGCATTTAAGTCGCTAGATGTAAATAGATGCTTCTAGTTCGGTGTCAATACCTCTAGATCTAGCGGAAATGTAGCAAAATTGGCAACACTACATACGGCCCTGAAGTGTTTTGCTCCCAGCAGTCTCATATTGATCGTTGGAGGTGGAGATATGGTGCTAGATACAGGGACTCCCACAAAACTGCTGTGTTGATGCTGATGATAACCATTTATGTTTTTAATAACACGTCTGGGTGACTAGGGCTTGCACGTTCATGCATGTCTGTCATGTGTGCGTGTATCTAGGCCTTTTATAATTTATAATTGATGTTTCATACAGGATTATGAGCGGGACTTCTTCTGGAGTGTGTTCCTTGCCTGATTAACCCCTTGTGTACCGGCGACGTCTTCTTACTTTATCCTAGCTACTTTTAGACAATTTTATTCACTTTCCAAAGGGCCACCAGCAACTAACAGGCTTCGTACTATCACACCTAACCCCTTTGCTACCACAGATCTTTCTTAAACTGCACAAAATCGTCTACATATAGTTGAAGTATAACCACACATATCCTCGGTAGTGAAAGGGTTAAGGGGACAGTGGTTATTTTTTGGGGGGTTTATTTATTTAAATATTATTATTTATTTATTTTTAGTTTCCTCCCTAACCCCTCCACCCCGGAAGGGCTCTTGAACGCCCATAACAACCTCGGCCCGCGCAACCCGGAACCGCTCTTGAACGTCCATTGCTTGCGTGCGTGCTTTCGAATGCCGCGCGTAAATTTTTGGTATCGTGGGACGGTGGACGGGACGTAGTTTACCAGGCGTAAACTACGCCACAGCAACAGTATCTACCCCGACGCCATCATGGACAGTACGCCAAATAGTGATTCCGCTGTGTCCGATACCGTGCTTCCTACGACGCCCGTGCTAGTTCGTCGTGCCTTACCCCGACGCCATCGCCTAAATGTGTTATCTCCCGGAGGTATTGAGACGACATTGAGACTATATGAGCGTGCTAATGCCAAGTATATTGTTGATGATTTAGTCAGTGACGACTCCAGTAATTATAAGTCGAGTGATTATGGCCATGAGAGTGACAAAGAAGAGCAATTCCTGGGATTTGCGAGAGAACATGACAGTGATGAGAGTGATGAAGGTGATGTACCAATTGTTGAGGAAGCTGGTTTACCTAAAGACAGTGAACTTGAGAGAGTGAGTGAGTGGGAGAGTTCAAGGTCACTCACCAAATTTCGCATAAGTGACACGACGCCAAGCCCTTCCCCAGGTAAATCGCCTTTCAAGCTACACTTATATAAGCAGAAAATACTTGAAAAGGCGGCCGCGGCAGCTAGGGAACAAGCCAAAATACTTGGTGAGGATGAGGCTGTGAGTGAGGGTGAGCGTGGTGACCCTTCTCGCCCGCCATTGTCTCCCTTATCTACCCCCGCCACCCAAGATGACCCGGATGACCCGGGTGCCCCGCATTCTTCCCCACCACCCCCACCACTGCCAAAGGGTTGAGGACCCCCCACTTTCAGCCTATTTGCCTCCTAGGTCCCCCGACAGGAGATATACTGCTGCCGAAAAGGTGAAAGGCAGGAAATATACCAAAAAAATAAAGAAAAGTAAGAGAGTTTTGTTCGAGGCTCCCGCGGCGTCCACCCCTGCCGGCCCCAGCCATACGCCCCCGCAACTTTCCCCACGGTCCTCCCCACCTCTTCCGCCTTCAACATGTCTTCCTGAAGAAGTCTTTGAGCTCGCATCACCAATACCTGGGCCTAGTGACAGTGAAGAATTAATTTCTGTCACTCGTCGCCGGCCAAGGAGCCCAGGACCTCGGGGTGACATAGCCTCACCTGCCACTCCTTCCCCACCTCGCCCACCCACACGCCGCCCACGCATCACTCGTTCCCCGCCAGATTATGTGGGGGCCACTGATGATGAAGGGCACCTCTCTGAAGACTCTGGCCATGATTACATAGGTCCACCGTCAGGGCAAGATGACCACTCTGACGATGACTATATGGACATCGACAGCCCTAGACCCATCTGCTTGGCCCGGCGTCGTGCTGCCCGTCATGCTGGCCGACGCCCTGACCGCCGCCCTCGCCACCCTAGGGTGCGCGCCTCCCGAGTTGGCCGTGGGCGTGCTGGGCCACCAGCTGGAGCTCCTCGTCAGTGTAGACAAGACCCATTCTACGTTTTTCAGTGGCAAGACGTAGTTGATGGGGATGGATACAACCCCGATGTGCCAGCTTTTGATGAGGTACTGGAGGGTTCAGGCATTACCCCCAATTTTCCTGCAGGCCCCAATGCTCCATCCACCACACAAACTATTTGAGGCCTTCTTTGATGAGGAGGTGGTAGGCTATGTTGTCAAAGAGACAAATAAGCAGCACCAATACCAGATCCACTTTTTGGGCAAGGTGACCAAGGGCTACATGAGGCAGTGGACCCCAGTGACTCATAAAGAGTTCATGGTGTTCCTGGCACTCACCATGCTAATGCCTCATGTCAAGAAGCATAGGTTGCCTGACTATTGGATCACCAATGATCTCATATCCACCCCTGCCTTCGGGAAATATATGTCTCGCGACCGGTACCTTGATATCCTCGCAGCGCTCCATCTTGTCACCAACCTTGACGTCCACCTCCAAGACAAGCTGTGGAAGATTAGGACGTTGTACGAGATGATGAGAGAACGTTTCACCTCCTACTTCAAGCACCTTCCGCAAGGTCGTCATTGATGAGTCTCTTGTGCTGTTCCGGGGAAAACTCAGCTTCCGGCAGTACATCCCCTCAAAAAGACATCGCTTTGGCATAAAATTCTTTGTGCTGTGCGACTGCCAAACTGGCTATGTCCTGGACTTCCTGGTCTACAGCAGGAAGGAAGGGGACTTGCTTGTGGACCCCCTCATTGGCTTTGGAGGAGCAGTGGTGCAAGCCATGATGGACCGCTACTTTCACAAGAATCACGTCCTCTACACGGACAATTATTACACGTCCCCCACTCTCTCACAGTACCTGCATGAGCGCAAGACGGGGACTGTAGGCACAGTACGAGGGAAAAGGAAGGGCATGCCACCTTTCCCTCCAAAGACCAAAAAAGGTGATGTGTTCAAGAAGAAGTCGGGGCCCATTCTGGCTATCCACTGGCACGACCAGCGGAAGGTCAACCTCCTGAGCACCATCCACAAGGGGGAAATGGTGGAGACTGGCAAGGTGGATCGCCGCACCCAGGCCAGGGTGACCAAGCCCGATGCTGTCCTGGACTACAATATCAACATGAGGCTGGTGGACAAGTCCGACATGCAGATAGGCTTCATTGACTGCCTGCGTACCTCGTGCAGATGGTACAAAAAGTTCTTTCTGCATATGGTGGACATGTCAGTTCTGAATGCCTACAATATATACAAGCTTCGGAATGTGAACACACCCATGAAGTTCAATAGCCTGCGGAGGTTCCAAAAGCAGGTGTTGACGGAGCTCCTGGAGAAGTATGCTACGCCACAGAGGGCAGTGGCACATCCTGGGCCCGCCGTTATTGACCGCTTGCAGTGTGCTCAATACTTGATTAGGCACAGGCTTGGTTCCCTGCCTCAGAATGAATCAGGAAGAACGCAGCAGAAGCGGTGCCATGTCTGCTACAACAGCAGGGTGAGGCCGAGGTCAGGTAAAAAGTCCACCATGGAGTGTGTGGAGTGCAAGGTGGCACTCTGTGTTTTAGGGTGCTTCTTTGATTACCACTCCAAGCTGGAGTTCTAATAATCATACTGAAAGTGCCAAATAAAATGACAATATGTACACTATATATATAGGCAAAAAGTGGAAGAAAACCAATTTATTGTTATACAAAAGTCATGTATTATGAGAAAATTGATACAAATACAATTACACCATAATAATATGTGAAAGTGACACATATGTATATACCAAGTGACATTCATATGATTAGAACCTATAGAAATATATAAATCAGTGAAAAAAGACACAATAAATTGTATATAAAACGTTTACAAAGCATATAACTAAGTGAAAGTGACACAAGACCTAATATTTGATGGCCAAAGTATAATAAACACCTGTGATAACGAGTAATCAGTGCCTAATATAACAATAACCTACCTCAATTACTAATAAAATGTACGGTATCGAGTGAAAAAGAGCATTTTCAGTGACAGTGACACTCTCTAAAGCATATTTATCAAAGTGAAAGTGACACAAGACACAAGACACAATACTTGATGGCCAAAGTATAATAAACACCTGTGATAACGAATAATCAGTGCCTAATATAACAATAACCTACCTCTATTACTAATCAAATGTACGGTATCGAGTGAAAATGAGCATTATCAGTGACAGTGACACTCTCTAAAGCATATTTATCAAAGTGAAAGTGACACAAGACACAATACTTGATGGCCAAAGTATAATAAACCTGTAATAACGAATAATCAGTGCCTAATATAACAATAACCTACCTCAATTACTAATAAAATGTACGGTATCGAGTGAAAATGAGCAATATCAGTGACAGTGATACCCTAATAAACATACTTTATATAATTGGCCTCAATATAACTATAAAAATACCAAATAAACATCACATTCTCAATATCAAACACGAAAATCGTCTAAGGGAGATAAATACTTTGGCGCGACGAGCAGCTAGGTGCGTCGTAGCCGTGGCCGGGGCGACGCGTCCGAACGCGGGAAGAATTTGCCGCCGAAAAGCACTCGTCTTCCCGTGCTCACCATTATGCAACCAGAGGGGCTAGAGACCTCTACTCAACGCCATTCGACAGAGCAAGGTTTGTGGAACATTATTCTTTTTTATTCATAACATTACATGCCATATTCATTGAATTACAGAGGAGTTAACATAGACCAAAGATCGTCAAAACACCCGGTACCACAGCACAGTCGCAAGCTATAGCCCCCGGATATGGTGGGCTAAACCTCCATCAAACTTAAAAATACATCCGTTAGATCCCCCTTCAAAATTAATTTGTACATTTTTCGGTAGTAAAATGTCACGGCTGAAGGCCAGACAGGCTCGCTATCGCTCGCATGGAAAAAAATTGACACCTAAAGGGCAAGAAAAGTCTAAATATTGACACAGAAATGGGCCGAAAGGTATTGAAATCTGAAAACTAATGGGGAAAACGTCTTAAAATCTGAAAACTAATGGGGCTGAGCATGAGGAAGAAAGAAGACCAGAAAAATTACCCATATCCCCTTAACGACCTTTGGCTGAGACATTTTTATATCGAAAAATATACAAGTTTATCTTAAAGGAGAGTCTTGGGCAGGTGTTTTTTAAGCTTGATGGAAGTCTACGGAGGAAACTATTGTTTTTTTGAAAAGATACATAAATGAGCAAAAAAGACCCCCCTCCCCCCCTTCGTCATATTCTGGCAAGTAATAGACGTTCTTATTCAGCTTAGGAAGGACCCCTAGCAATAATAAGGCTTCAAACTATGTCAACCAACCCTTTTAACTAACACAGATCCTTTCTAAGCTGTATAATATCGTCAACATATAGCTAGAATAAAATATAATCCACGTCGCTGGTACTCAACGAGTAAACACCGGTCCCAGTCAGTTAGCCAAGGATCGCCGTCCTAACACCGATCGTATAGTCCGTTTATTCTAGGTTGGGCAGAAATCGTAACCTCTAACCTCTGTTACTTAACCCTCTCCGACATATGACGCGATATTGAGCCTATTGGGGATACTTTAAAGCCTTTGTTACCATCAGGGGTATTTAGAAACCTTTAGTTTAGTTACTTCAACCTCTGCAGTTGTCTTTGAGTTAGCTGTGGGCAGAAAATAGTTTTGGAGAGGTAATTATAAGCCAAGGCTTCCCATGTGGTAGAAATAATAACTCGATTACTTTAGTCCTTTTTGAGTTATGAGATATTATAGGTTACGATTTCTGCCCAACCTAGAATGAACAGACTATAGTCTGCTAGCCTCGGACAACCGGGCTAACACTGGTCCAGGTCAGTACTTTAACTACGCTTTATGTTGTTAAACTATCAGTATATCTTCTGAAATTATATGTGTATCATGTGTTTTTGGTTACATTCAAAAGTTTAACAAAATAATCTAGTTATTTAATTAAACATTGGTTGTTGGCCTTGTTGTAGTTCTTTACATATACTGCGGTATCAAATAAACTTTATAAACGTAGGGTTTAATATAATATTTCTATTTTTATTAGTTAGCCATACCAACGTCACTTTTTGTTATAATAGGAGATAGGAAATGGAATTTTATGACTAACAAAATCAATCTATACAAGCAATCCAATGTTCACACAAACACATAGTTACATTGACAAATACACCCCCCTTCAACTGAGAGAGACTGAATTTGATAGGTAGGTATTCAGTAGATATGGTATGGGTAGATTTCTTATAAGGATATTATTCTTATAGAGTTACTTCATTAATATTCCAGTTCTTAGCTAGTTTTATAGTATATGTTCAAGGGTCAACCAACCAAGTTTCATTAATGCCTATTCTAATAGGATTTCAAAACCAAGAAATAATTTAATTATTATTATTATTATTATTATTATTATTAACCCTTTATTGGCGGCGCGCAACTTATGTCGTGTGAAAGAAATTTGGACTAAGTGGCGGTTCACAACTTATGTCGTGTGCCATTTTCACCACGTAATGTTGCTGAGAGAGAGAGAGATAAGTGGTGGGAGGAGAGTAGCAAGTGTATGACTGCTCCAGACCACCGCGGCGGACCTACTGATATGAATCCCACCCTCCCCCACCCTCACGCACTCGCTACATAGGGAATTATGTAGGGAAACTACCTAATTACATGGTTTTTGCACTCGTGTTGCGCGATCATTGCAAGAAAACCAGCAGTCGTACAAGGATGGTTGGGGTGTCATTGAAAAGCTCTGTTTATGCCCTTTCAGGGATAGATACTTGTTTTACGCTCTGGGTCTTATTTAGGCATGAAAATTATCACGTAAACAACCCTATTTAGGGTAAAAACACCCCGCAGGGCGGTACATATAAATTACCGCCTAGGCCGCTCGTAAGGTGTTAAAGAAAAGTAAAGTTAAAGATTAATATAATTACAAGAAATTTGAATTACTAATTGAATTATTTACAGAGGGATTAAATATTAAAAATAAAATATTAGTTATAACTCTTACACATAAAAAAACAAATAAATATAAATATATAAAAAAATATTATAAACTAAAAACATGAAATTATGACATCGAAATATAGTCACGTGCACAATCCCGGTTAATGAAGATTGTTAGCCTAGGCGTCACACTCTCTAGTTGGTAGTTTGAAGAGAAGTAACAACCCGACTGTACTCCAGGTATTCACAGAGACACCACCCCGAGCTATAGTCCAAGTAACACTGAAGTTAGTCTAAAATTAAGATCACTCATAGACTCGGGAAAGAGCTGGTCACTAAGAATAGAAACTCGCCCCCTAGTGGTGTGGGGCGAGTTAACGATAATTGAAAAGTATATACAAAGGTTCATGGCACTGGTGTGGTGCTTTGAAGCTCCATGTAGAGGTAGATTTGGTTGGATGAGGCTTCAGGAAGGGTTGAGCAGGCTCGGAGTGTGGTGCTTTGAAGCTCCATGTAGAGGTAGAGTTGGTTGGATGAGGCTTCAGGAAGGGTTGAGCAGGCTCGGAGTGTGGTGCTTTGAAGCTCCATGTAGAGGTAGAGTTGGTTGGATTAGGCTTCAGGAAGGGATGAGCAGGCTCGGAGTTTCGAGGGACGTAACAGGAGTGCCTGAATATTCCCTAAATAGTGCAAATAAGACCACAGAGAAAGGGTTAAAGGATTTGACAGAGTAAATATCAGTGCACTTTTCACGATTAATAACAATGATGCAACTCGAGGTAATGGAATGAAATTAATTAGAAAAAAGGCATCCTTAGATGTGACACAACATTTCTTTACATACTCAGAAATATTCACAGACGATGATCTGGAAGAGGCTTATTCAGCCTGTGTCTCCAGCTCTATATTAAACTCACTAGCTAGTGCCATGTGTTGTTTGCTCTTTTTATTTGTTCTTTGTAATTAAATTATATTTCTTGGTTAGGCCACGTTTGATCCAACCTTTTGTCAAAAATGTGTACAGATTCAGAGGCAACCACATGTTCTAGTAGATCATTCCAACAATTCACCACTCTGCAGAAGAAAGAGTTCTTCTTTTTTCTGTTCTGGTTCTTGGTTTGTAGATCTTCTTGATGTGTCCTCTTGTTCTTGAATCCTGTCTGAGGGTGAATATGTCCTCACACACATTTGGGTCGTACACACCACATAGGATTTTGTATGTTTCAATCATATTACGCTAGAGTTGATAAATCCATTTTCCTCAGCCTTTCCTCATAACTCAAGTTATTAAATTCCGGAATCAGTTTGGTTGCCCTACGGTGTACATTCTCCACTGCATCAATATCCTTTATCAGGAAAGGACGGTGAGATGACAGGGCGAAAAGGAGAGGAAGTCAACACCATTAACCCTTGTCTATGAACAAACCATACGAAGAGCGTCTTAGAGAATTAAATCTATTTCCTTTAACCCAGCGCAGATTAAGAGGTGACTTAATTCAAGTGTTCAAAATCATCAAAGGCATCGACAATATGAACTGTAGTAAGTACTTCACTATCGACCAATCTAATTACACGCGGGGAAACGGTTGCAAAATTATTGGTAAATCTTTTAACTCACACGAATCTAAGAATTTCTTCTTCAATCGAGTTGTCAACTTGTGGAATGGGCTTCCCCGAGGCGTTATAGACTGCAGCACCGTTGATTCATTTAAACTCCGCTTAGACAAATATCTCGCATCAAACCCGCGACTGACTGCGTTTGTAAATTAATAACTTTATTTTATCCCCCCCTCAGTTACTAACCCATCTGTCCCCTACTAACTTCCTAATCTTGCCACGGACATTAGTTCCAGGGCAGTAGTTCCCTTTCCAATGTTCCCTTACCCACTCTAAACCACTGTTTGGACACTTGATCCTCAGTGTTTTGGAGGACAAGCAGCCTAGAAGGGTCACTAGACCCTTGCTTGTTGCTTGTTGCTTGTTACTTGATTTCCTTTGTACTTCTTTGTCTAGCAGGGGGTTTTGGGCTATTTTGGGCATATTCATATCATATCCTGAATGATCAATCAAGTATCTGCATGAAAAGAAATATATTCAGCAAAAAAATAGGCGCTAAAAGCTTCAAAATGAGACCAGAACGAGCTACGTAGCACTCATCGTTCTCACTCAGTGGTACCACTAACATGGGAGTTTAGCGTATAGCGGCATATTTTTTCCCGCTATGCTCACTACTGGCAACACTGCCGGCCTCTCGAGAACAGAGGGAGCGTGAGTCAGTGGGCGGCGGTAAGCCCTGGGTGTCGGACGTGTGGCCTGCTGCGCTCCCGGCCATTTGAACTTGATTTTAACCCTTTAAAAACCTTAACAATGCTCCTAACTTGCTGCAAATTGGAGCCCGACTTAACCCCTTCGGCACCGCGCGGCCATCCCGCTCAGTAGGCCTACATACCGTTCCCTCCCACGCGCATTATCCACCCACTAAACCTTGCCAAATACCCATTAATTTGTATAGTAGAGTAGTTAGGTACAACAGGATAGCAGTATTAGAAGTATTAGAAGTAGTAGTAGTATCAGTAGTCGAAGTTATCAAATGTTCCCTACTAAATACACGTAAATAATAATAATGATGATAATAATAATAAATGGCATAATAATGCGTATGAAGACCAAGATGGCGAATGCACGGAGACACAAAAGCACTATAATCCTGCGTGGGCGGTGCCTAGGGGAAGTCTGGGCCCTGGGGGGAAAATCTGCCTCTCATTAGTCGAGAGATACCGTGACGTCACGGTCCTCGGTGACGTCACAGGGCTCTGGTTGGCTGCTGGGGAAAGGGGCGGAGCTTCCTGTATCCCCAGTGTGACATACAGTACCGTAGATAGAGCCCCAGGCAGCAAAACCGACTGCCAGCATTTCTTTTAATTTATCACGTACGTGTGTACGGGACGGTATATTTTACTGAAGCGCTTATCACGTACATGTGTACGTGACGGTGCCGAGAAGGTTAAGGCAGGCCCCGCTACGAATGGGTTAATAACCATTCCATATCTGCAGAAGAACCCCCAACCTCAACCTGTAGGATTGCCTCCATTTCCAACAGGAAAAGACCAAAGCCTCAGTCTCCCCTGGAATTGAGAAATCACCTACAACAGTCACCCCAACTACAAGCAAAAAGAAAACGAGTTTCACAGGAACCCTTAAGATATGTATCATACCTTGGCCCGGCCCCCCTCATTAAGGATCCCCAGGGGAGTGATAAAAAATGGCCCCTCTCCTCAAAGGGTCAGAGGACACAACTAGAACCTGATTTAAATTACGATGAGGCCAATTTTATGCAATTAACTCATCAGCCGCCTCCATTTCCTTTAGTTACCCAGACGGAAATAACTACCATTAATGTGACGAAGAAGGGCAACATCTGTAAACAGAAGATTACAGTTGATAACCGAAGCATTACATAGAAGCCTCCCCAGACCAAGAACATGTGAAAACTGTAAATAATTTATCCTGTCCTTATACAAGCCTCCTAAAATCTGCTTTTGAAATGAATAAATAAAGGATACTATTTCCCATATAAACATGTATGTATTATATTTTTAAGACTTCGTATAACTGAGCAATAATTCAATCTGAAATGTGTAATACTACCTGATCGAAAACAGGAGAAAGTTAGGCAACGTTGATTCACTGTCTAGTACGGATCCGTCTGTACCTGGATTATACGTGACCCAGTCAACTCGGAAAATACTTCCGTAGGGGTTAGCCTAAGTCCCCTTGAAAAGTATCTGCAAGCTGAGTGTGTTGGTTGTGTGTTGGCCAAGAGGAGTGTAGCAGACAAGCTAGAAGTGCCCTTTTTAGTTAGTGCGAGTGTAGTACGTGTCCCCCTGGTGTAAACAGGAAGACGGACACCTTGCCTAGTTGCCACATGTGACCAGATCTCTCACGGATGTTTTCTCCTATACTCCATCTCAAATTAAGTGCTTCTTGTTCGATTTTATGAGTGTGTTGATTATTGCAAAGTGACTATAGGATGTGTTATGTGTTTTACTTTAACGTAAACCGCCAAGATTTACTATTCTCGTTTTCTAGTAATCGTTGCTCGTATTGAGAGAACATACAAACTCTGTATTGGGATTGATGTATTTAGATACTCTGTAATATAAATTTCTATATTATATTAAAGGTTTGGAGATATATGGCAAAGTTGAAGGGAAGCAATAATGCTTACCTTCAATTTTTCCAAAGCATTTGTATATAGAGTTTAACTCTCATAACCAACTTCCCTCCCACACTTGAAATGTGTCATTGAGCACACACAGGCTGTGATTACTCACCTGGAAGTGGTTCGGCCAACCATTCAGAGGCATTGGTGATAGTTTTGAGTTCAGTGTAGGTGTGAGACGAGTGGGTCATGTCACCTTGGCTGTTTGATATATACATGGATGCTGGGGTTAGAGAATGGAGGGCTTGGTCAATGAGAATAAGAGCTAGACTGGTATTAATTTAATTTAATCTAATTAGAGGGATGGGAATGGAAAAGTATCAAGTATTTGGGAGCTATACTGCGCCAATACAGAATGATGGAGAGCGAGATAAAAAGAGAGAAAATTGCATGGGAGAAGAGTGATTGGAGAACTTGACTGCATCCTGAAAGGAAGAATGGTCTGTCACGAGGGGAAAAGGCCATATAGGTAAATTGTAGTGCTCCCAACACTGATATATACATGAGACTTGGACTACAAGCGATGAGGACCTCTCCAAACTGAGAGCTATGGAAATTACTTATTTGAGAATGGCAGTTAGTGTGAACAGGCTTGATGACTTAAGTAATAGGGAAGCAGGCTGTGGTCATTGAATGTGGAGGGATCAAGTGGATTGAGAGAAGTACTTTGAGGTGGTTTGGCCATGTGGATGAGGACAGAATGCCAAAAAAGATTCATGGAAGTCAAATGAGGAGAGCAGCTTGTAGCAGTAGACCACCTATGGTATGGGAGAAGAAAATTTGAATACAGTATATTAAAGAAAAACTTCCATGTAGTGGAAGGAGCATTGTGGTACGGGCAAAGGAAGTGTAGATACTCCTCCAACCTATTTGTGACTGGTGCTGTATGTTAAATGTTACTGTACGGTACTGTAGGAATGGCTGTGGGTGTCAATGTATTATAATCAGTTCAAAAATTCTGATCAAGTGTTAGCATATGCATTAAATTGCTATTGCACATGAGACACTGTGGTCTGACTACACCTCTGATATTTGCCATTGCAGTGACAAGTGCGGAGGTTTATGCCAATAAGCCTTTTGAGGCAAGCACGAGGACTGAGGAGATAACCCCAAACCACTCGACCACGCAGGCTTCCATGGATTTAAACTTTGATAAAGTAAAAGAAGTTCTGTGTAAATACTTCATAGTAGTAGTGATAACACACAAAACTGACTTAAGGGTTCAACGAGGAATTTTCTTACCACTGACAAAACATAAGTATAATAATGATTAATACCAGAACGTCTTCCAATAATGCAGAATGTTGTGATGTGACTGAATCTTGAAGGATGTTGAGGTCTGCAGATGCTGATGTTGATTCACTGGTGGCCGTTGGAGAAGGCTGCTCAGGGTCAGTTTCTTGTGCAGGAACCGTTGCTTGAGTTGATGTTGATCTGATGAGCTGAAAAATATGTTTCTTGAATAAGTTACAGCACACTACCGGTATCATAGTATTATACATCAATCAGAGCTTACATATGGAAAAAGAGAGTAAAAATTGCAGAGCACAAGACAACTGGGGGCGGGTTGATGTCTATACAGTACTCTAAAGCCGATTTGTCTTTGTATCTTCCAATGCTAAATTTTCTCAGACATAGATTTAGGCTAGGCCTATATTTGGGGAAAAGTAAACAACTTGTCGGTTTTAATGTACAGTATTTTATAGGTTTTTCATAAGCTATACCATAGGTCACAGCTATATACAGTATGTCATGTCATTGTGGTCGTAAATGCACTATATAGGAACTATCAGGTATAAAAATCACTGTACAGTATACAGTAAAACAAAATAGAGTTGCCGTGGGTTACACGATAGGTTGTGAGATCGTTAAGGATGTAGTATCCGGGCGTACCTTTGTCAATTTGTTTACATAAGTCATAGGCTCGCAGTTACATTCACGTCTAATTTGATTTGATTTTGTGTTTACGATATTATCCCACGGCCAGCTGTTATTTGCCCTAATGCTCCCTGCTGGTAATATACATGATCATTATCATAATAAGTTGAAAACAATATGTCAAGGGAGGTGCCCCCCTCAACCAATTATTGTATCCCAGGGCCGATAACAAAACAATTTACCCAACAGCTGGCTGTGGGATACAATACCCGGTAATAGGTTGAGGGGCCCTCACTCCCCATTACTTATTGTCATCATCATGTGTATTACCAGCATGGGGCAAAAAACAGCTCGGCATGGGATAATACATACATACATACATACATCAAATTTTAAGACTGAGTGTTCCACACATACGTGCAGTTTCAGTCTCTTGTCCTAATGGCGGCGTTCCAGGCAACCCTGTTAAGGGCTGCTTCACTTGTCAAGCTCTTGAATTTGAGATCGGCACGTATAGTCCGATCCCAGGTCTTCCTCGGTCCACCCCTTGGTGCAGCTCCCTCCACAATCACAGACCTGCATTTTTTCACCCAATTTTGTTCATCCATTCTCTCCACATGTCCATACCATCCCAGTCTACTTGTACGCATCACCTCGCTAATACTCTTTATACCTAAACGTCTCCTCAGCTCAACATTTGTTATTCTATCCTGTAGCCTGGCCCCACACATCCATCTCACCATTCTCATCTCATTACGTTCCATTCTGTTGACATCCTCTACTTTAACGGTCCATGTATCTGAGGCATACGTCATTGCACTTCTAACACATGAGGCATACACATTTCCCTTCAGGGGGAGAGGCTTTCTTTTCATGGTCAGGATTGGCAGCAGTTCTCAGAACTTCCCCCAGCCACACCTAATGCTAGCCACAGTGGCAGCCTCGGCCCCACCACCGGCAGAGATGGTATCTCCTAGGAAAGAAAACTTGTTCACCAGCTCCAATGACTCATTTCCAAAATTCACAGCCACTGGATCATCACTTAACACAAGCTAGCCTTTGCACACTACGCACTCAAATTTCTCTATTTCTGACTTATCCTTCGGCAGGGTCCCTTTATTCTACTACAACGCTTACTCCCATGGTGTACCCAACATCGACAGATACTACATTGAATTGAGTTAACGCCCACACCCTTTCCACACACTGCACATGGGTATGCACCACTCTTTTCCACATTGCCTGTCTCAATCTACAATGCATAACCTTGGTTTTGTAAATATTGACTTAAACCCTTGCTCGCCATGCCCTCTCTCCATTCTCTGAATTTATCGGAAAAAATTTCAAATTTGACGCAAATGTAACTGCGAGTCTACGGCTTTTGTAAAGACAGCGCTTACGGTACGCCCGGATAATACTGTACATTCTTACACAGCTAACTAGCCTAGTAATGTAGATAACTTCCAATAGGTCCAAATTAAAAATTATATATATGAATGAGATGAGTATACAGTAGCCTAACAGTAACAGGTGAAGCTAAACAATGGCCAACTATAGTCCAGCCGATCTAAACAGGCAGTTTTACCAGCAGTTACTAATTCTACATTGGTGCCACATGTATAATCCCTAACACCTGTCCACTTGACCCTTTCCGTACGACAACCTTTCCAAATTAATCTCGCCCCCCTATCCCCCCCCCCCCCCGTTCAAGGTCAATGTAGGGAGATCGGCTCTCTCTATATATACTGTATGTGTGTGTAAGACTGTGTAGCCCACATGAATGCATAGATTATTCTTGCTATAATAAATTATATTACTATTTATCTCTCTCTCTCTCTCTCTCTCTCTCTCTCTCTCTCTCTCTCTCTCATATATATACATATATATATATATATATATATATATATATATGTATATGTATATATGTATGTACTATTGTGGACTAAAGTTCTGCTACACCTGCCTGACAGAGAGTCGCAAAATGTTTTGGTAACACTGTTGCCACCCCCCCCCCCCCCCCCTACCCATTCCATCCCCCCTCTTCCACCCTCTCTCAGCTAAGCGCCTCCTTCCCTCTCTATACTTGTTTCTTGTTTCACGTTCTCCAGCTCACATCGAATCGTGTTATTATGAAGGTTTTCCGAATCTTCTTCCAAAATGAAATATAATATCGTTATACTAGCATCACGTTACATAGTTCACGTTCATATGTGTCATTATATAATAACCTAACACAATATATAGTTCTATGATCCATTCGTGATGGAATTTATTAACCCCTTGAAGCTCTGACGCGTTTTAGCAGTTTATTTTTGGCAATCATTAGACGATTGTATGCAGCTTAGGAAGGATCTGTGGGGATTAAAAGGGTAAAGACTTTCAATCAACCCTATGACTTCCACACATTCTTCCTAATCTGAATACAATCCTCTATTAATAGCCAGCAAACAAAAAAGGAGCGTGTCATGGATCCTCAAAGGGTTAACTATATACTGTATGTTATATAATTCAAACTTGAATTTACTTTTGCATTATCATATCTTCATTCAGATATAATTAGGTAAGCCCATGTTTCTCAGTATCTGAAGTAAGCATGAATTTCACTGGCAAAGATTATTTATTACTTAAAGGAGACCATAAAAACACATAAATAATTGACAATTACAATGTATAAATGTATGGTTACGTGTGTAATCTCAATTTACACCAGTCAACTCACCTCCCTCTTAACTACGCTACGCTCAAATTTATCTATTCACGTTTCGTAACGAGTGGACTCAAATACACGGCCACACTTTAAATCTGATTCACATTACAGACTTGCAGGTTAATGTCTTAATGGAGGAGATCTGGCGTCTTTCATCTACCTTAGCGAGTGCTGCTCCCTCCACGATTAACCACCTCCGTTCTGTTGTTGTTGTTGTTGTTGTTCCCCAAGCTGCCTGGCCGAACAGCCCCAAGGCCCCGAGTAAGGCCAAGGCCATAAACGAGCGCCCCCACAGAACCCTCCCTGCCGACCACAATAAAGCCTGGGTGACCGAAGCCACTCCATGGCGGGGAGCTGAGAGGGTGCGTAAACGCCCGGGAAACCAAAGCCCCACCCAGGGCCCTGTGCCCCTCAGCAATTATGAAGAGAAAGTTGAGGGGCAAAGGAATAATGTGACGCTTTAGCTTCCAATCTTGGTAGATTGGGAGGTCAATCCACGGAAGAGACGCCGTCACTTGAGATTTAGAAAATATATAAGTAAAAGGAACAGTCAGAGTAAGCTATGGGTATGGCAGAGATCGCTCAGGTCTCACTCTGATAGACCAGCCCATCGCTGTTCTGTGGTTCTGTGGTTGAGCATACTTATAATTAGCTATATTTTGACAACTATATGCAGCTAAGAAGGATCTGTGGTATTTAGATGGATTAATTGAGTTAATATAAAGCCTTTTAATTGATACATGTATAGCTATTGTATAGCTATACTCCATTCACTCGAGAGGGTGAGATTAAAGTTTTGGGCGAGGCCAACTGTTGGTGTTGAAGCGAGTGCTTTGGTTCTCCCTGCTTTCAAGTGGTACTACTGTAAAACGAGTCCGCGAGGGTGGGTTTGGTTCTTCTTTTCCCTTCGATTAACATAAACAAATGCAAAATTACATTCCAGTGTATTATAGTATTGGATTGCATGTATAATAATGATAGCTACACCAAAATTATTTAGGCTCTGTTGCATCATAAAGTTGCGGCAAAATAATATGCCAATATGGTGTGAAATTTGGGTATATTAAACATGGCACGAATACATTATGTCAAACATAAGGCAGTGGGAATATGTAAGCCAAAACAAACTATAATTTGTTAACTATGGTAATATCAATATGTCTATATCTATAACCACGAGTGAAGTATCTTAATTAAGGGATGTCGTTGCGTAGTATGAATAGATACTTTTTACTAACCCTTTTGGTACCGGGGACATATTATATATTTCATTATGCTATCTATATTGACACTATTTGATGTAGATTAGGAAGGGTCTGTGGTAGATAAGGTTATATTCGCAATAGTCTGTAGCATTCTAAATACTTGCCCTTCTTTATCTTAAATAAATCGACAAATATTTACCAGAATATTTTGAAAAGGATATCACCGGTATTTAATTAGTTAAAACCTCATAATTGTAGCGTTAATAGGATGAAGATATTCATGCCCACATTTATATAAACACCAACCAAGGACAATATGCAAGGAACCAACAACCTCGTGGATCATGAAGTAAGATATAGATGTATGGTTAAGGAATCTTGTAAAAGATTACAATATGAGAATTCACCTAATGAAAAGAACGATTGTCATCCCTGTATGACATTAAATACTTCTATCTATATATCTATTGCCTGACGCCGTGATCCCCGAAGGGGTGGCCACGAACGAACCGCCCCCATGCACCTCTGTCCCCAGTCAGTCGACGCCCCTCCCCCCAACCAGTAGTTCCATGTAGTTCCTCACTCCATCCTTCCACCTCATATTCGGTCTACCTCTCCCTCTCTGTCCCTCCACCTCGCTCTCGTACACCCTCTTAGTCATTCTCTCGCTTTCCATACGTTCCATATGGCCGAACCATCTCAAGTTGTTCCTTTTCACACTTTCCAGCAAATCTACCACCGCACCACACCTCCTTCTTACTTCCTCATTAGTCTGTCTATCCCTCCATGTAACTCCGCACGCACTCCTTAAGTAATTAATGTCCACTTGTCTCACTCTTGGTCTGAGTCTCTCAACCAACGTCCATGCTTCGCTTCCGAAAGTCAGTGTCGGGATTACCACACTGTCATGCAAGGACTGACCACCCTAATTCTTGTTACTGCTTTTAGCGTTTCTACAACCCTCTTCCCCTGTTGTACCCTCTCCCGCACCTCTTCATCCATAGTCCCATCTTTACTCAACACACTGCCCAGATACTTCAAAGAGTTGACGATCTCCATAGCCTGACCGTTCAGCTTAACCTCACACTCTGTGACTTCACCCCTTTCGAAGACCATAACCTTGCTTTTCCCCGTATTTACCCCGTATGTATTAAATACTTAAGGTCTAGTTAATATGTAGGTATGTCAACAAAATTGATATTGGGTCAAACAGATCATAAGATACAAACCCCTTAATGTTTATTTAAAGTAGTACTAATAATATAATTAAGCTGTCTTCCAAAGAGATTAGATATATATTAGAATGGTAGAGGTATTGTTAACCCTTTCAGTACCGGTGCCGTCCTATAAACTATATTCTGGCTACTATAAGGCAATTATAAGTTTTCCAGCAAGTACTAGGCTTCGAACAATTTCACTTAACCCTTTATACGTCCACAAATCCTTCTTAAACTGCACAACATCGTCTACATATAGTAAGACTATAGTTATATATGTCTCCAGAACATAAGGGGTTAAACACGCACCGAAAATATTTGGAGTTTGATTATCGCCTTGGCCAACTATGTGAGTACGGGTAGGTTTTCCATGCAGTATGTCATTAAACTAATAGCGCAATTGATATAAACCTATAAATAAACTGTAGCATATGTTTGTGAATGTTGTTATCCTAATTATAATTATACTTGTAACTAGTAGCTCTTTACACCATCAATTTGCTGAACATTATTCTCAAACCATGATTTCGCTATTCATCCTGTGAATACTAAATGCTAGAGTTGGTTACATATTATATAATACTACTATTATATAATACTAAATGATTTACATATTATAATACTAAATTACATATAATACTAAATGCTAGAGTTGGTTACATATTATATAATACTAAATGCTAGAGTTGGTTACATATTATATAATACTAAATGCTAGAGTTGGTTACATATTATATAATACCCTTTTCTTCCTTCCACGTGAAATGAATGGATTTACATAATATACACACAATTTGCACATGTTCGTATATAGCTTTGTACTGCAAATCATGCCCATATAGGGCCGAACCTGTTGTATACCAGGAGAACAAATATGTCTTCGCTTTTAGTTTTATTTACGGTACTTTAACAACGACCTGCTAAATAAGAAAACACCGTAAAATTTAGTTATGGAGAGTCCTCAGTCAAATTGTTTGTTGTGGTTTACCCATATACTAAACGTCCCAGCCAGTTTGTTTCACATATCTATCTATCTAGTGCAGGACACCATGATCCTCGAAGGAGTAGACACGAATGAATCGCCCCCATGCATCTCTGTCCCCTGACAGTGGACGTCCCTCCTCCCATCTAGCACCGCTTTAACACATATGCGTCTTAACTGTTTCAGAGATGATTATCATAATAATATGATACAGTGCAGTTATTACTATTTTGAGTTAATAGGTTATTTGGTGTTTACAAAATTACGAACTGGCACTTCAATATAACATACTTGAAAGTAATGCATCACAAAATAACAACAGAAACAATTTGACCTTGTGTTACCATACTAACTAAGGGAGGTGATGGCGTGGGTGAAAAGAAATATGTGTATAAAATGTAAGTAAATATAGGAATATAAAGATAAAACAGATTATAGTGTAATATTATTATTATTATTATTATTATTATTAGGACGTGGGTATTATTATTATTATTAGGACGTGGGTATTATTATTATTATTAGGACGTGGGTATTATTATTATTAGGACGTGGGTATATTATTATTATTAGGACGTGGGTATTATTATTATTAGGACGTGGGTATTATTATTATTAGGACGTGGGTATTATTATTATTATTAGGACGTGGGTATTATTATTATTATTAGGACGTGGGTATTATTATTATTATTAGGACGTGGGTATTATTATTATTATTAGGACGTGGGTATTTGCACCCGACCGTGAAAATACCGAATAACACTGACCGGTAGGCCTATTTGCACCAGATGTTTGTCTCATTATGCAATACCGACATCAATACATTAATACAGGTCCACTAATATAGAAGAGCTTTCGACCTTCATAAAGTACCGTGTAGGCTACCTTTTATATAATGTAATTATTTAAACATAAATACTGGTTTTGAATAATAATACTCGTTCTCTTGTTGCATTTCCAGACCACCATGGGATGGAATGTGGTGTGTTTGTTGGTGTTGTTGACGGAGATAGGTTTGGTGGTGACGGAGATATGATTGTTAGTGGCGGAGATACATTTGTTGGTGTTTGTGACAAATATGTTTGTTGGTGTTGGTGACAGATATATTTGTTGTATTATTCTATAAGTGAAATCTATAGTGTTTTATAACAATTGATGACAATCTGAAATGAGTGACAATTTATGAAAACATAAGATATTCCGCTCACTGCTTCACATATATTACTCTATATAAATCAGTTTTGACGTGCGTATTTGCACCCAGCGTTCTGTTATAAGGTTCGTTTTGCTATATTTACGTCTGTATCGAAATATAAATAAGCCGACGCATAACACGATGATCGGGTGCAAATACCGTAGGGAGTTATATTCACGGTCGGGTGCAGATACCGCTCCAGGTATTGTCATGGTTTGGTGCAAATACCCACTCCGTTATTATATTTATAACGTTATAATAATATTGTGTTAGGTTTGTAAAATATGGCAAATATGAACATGAACTATGTAACGTAATATACATTTCACGATATGATGTTAATTTGTAGGAGTAAAATTTGAAAAATATGCAAAGCAATGAAAAAGTTCGATGAGAGAGAGAACATAGGGAGAGAGAGAGGTTATCTTATGATTTTTCATCCTGTGGTTCTACATAGTGGTGGAAAGTAATCCCAAAGGAAGAGCGCATGGACGTGGAACAAGAAGAAAGAAGTAGAGAAAGAGGGAGGGCTTAGCTGAGACAAGGTGGAAGAGTGGGGATGGAGGGGGGGGGGGGGGAACAGTGTTACCAAAACTATTTGCGACTCTCTGTCAGACAGGTGTAGCAGAACTTTAGTCCACAATAGTACGTATGTATGTGCTGGTTTGAGGCCATTTTATCAATTACATAGCTGACGTCTGTATCAGTGGTGTGTATCTTCACAAGGTGCAGAAGCTCAGCCTTGAGGAGATCTGTGGACATGTTAACTCCTTTCTTCTGCAACCATTCTGTGATTGTGGCTTTATTATTTGAAGACGTTGGGGGTTTATCTATTGTTCTAGAGTGATATGATGCATTGTCCATCACAATTATTGAAGATGGATGAATATTTGGGAGAAGTTGATGCTCAAACCATTTTTCGAAAGTCACAGCATTCATTTGGTTGTGATAGTCCCCATAATTGTTTGCCCTGAAGATAAGTGAAGCATTCGTGTGCCTGGCAGCGCGCCATCACGTGATATTTGTGATGAGTTTTTTTGGCCGACCTCTGACAACGTCGAGGTAGCCATGCTGCCAAGCTGTATACAATGGCCATTGTATTTACTAATAACAAGCGAATTAATTATAAAAACAATAAAGCTATTTTGTACATGTAGAAATAGCCTGAGCATTTCAAACCGACTTAACTGGCGGCGCGCAACATATGTCGAGTGAAATAAATTTGGACTATGTGGCAGTGCACGACAGCTGTCGAGCGCCATTTTCAGCACGTAATGTTGCTGAGAGAGAGAGCTGAGCGGTGGGATGAGCGTAGTAACCTTATGACCGCTCCCCACGACCACCGTGGAGTGGACGTACTGAACTGTATACCACCTTCCTCCCCCCTTGCTCACTCGCTACATAGGGAATTATGTAAGGAAATTACCTTTTTTTAGGGTTTTTGCACTCGTGTTGCACGATCGTTGCAAGAGAACCAGTGGTCGTACAAGGATGGTTCGGGTGTCATTGGAAAGCTCTGTTTACGCCCTTTCAGGGAAAGATACTTGTTTTACGCTCTGGGTCTTATTTAGGCATGAAAATGAGCACAGAAACAATATTTAGGGTAAAAAAAAAACGCTGTGAGGTATGGTCAAATAGACCGCCTAGCCCGCCAATAAGGTGTTAAGGTACAGTCTCAATCCCTAAAAGTAAGCCCCCCTCGATGCTAACAATAAAATTAGCTAGGGTCTTTCTGAACGACGGGTAAACTTGGGAACGCACCAACGAACACACTCCGCTCAAATGAAACAGAAGTTCGAACAGCCATATGAACCTTTTGTGGTTGACTGCAACCACAGTATGTTTCTTATTTTCGCAGGATGTAAATTACTTCAAGTTGTATAACTGGACACGGAAATCTGCACTAGGCCTACTGAACTAAACGAGGCATATTGATAATGGTTGAGTATGTTTTTTTATGTCTGTGAATCAATAGATAAAACAATTACTTATATTCACTGCATTAAAGCAACTTTAGTGGTCAAGCATTATTGATGACATTTAAAATAACTGGCAACCGTGTTTTAACTTCATACTCTTTTCCTCTCTATTGATGGTAATATAATTATGAAGTCGATATTCCTGTGTGCCCTGCTAAACTACTCTCTCCCTAACCCCCCTTTTCCCTAATTTTAAAATATTTTAGCCTCTATTGCCGTCTGGCACTAGGTAGAGACTACCATGATTCTTTAGGAAGACCTTACCTTCCTAGACCGGTAAAATGCACATCTCACTCTGTTCAGGCATACCACCATACAGTATCTCTGGGTACAATGTATGATCGTAAGTTTTCAGCTCTAGGAATAGTAAAATTGTTTCTGACAATCTGTCACTATACATTAAGAGCCTATAGTATATATGAGCTAACTTGGAAATCATTAACATCTATCTATCTATCTATCTATATGATCAGGCCCAATCCCCACTTTTCCTATTTTTAATTTTTATTTTCTTCTATTTTATTATTTTTGTTGTTTTTGTATTTTCTTGACAGAGCAAGAACAGGAAAACACACACACAAGACAAAACAAAGAGCAAACACAGACAAAACACAAAATTCACACACATCTAGGTCACCCAGGAGAATACCCAGAGACCAGGGTCACCAAGGTCGCTCCAGCACTCCCCCGGCCCCCGACCACCCGGAGAGGCTCCGATCTCGGCAGGCAGACATACAGCGAAGCCAAAGCCACAAGCCCGCCCACCACACTTCCAGGCGCACCCTTCATACTAATCGTCTCCCCGGGCCAGGCGCCTGATGGACTATTATCTAGTCCAACTTGCACCCGACCCCTTCCCCCAAATGACCACGTGTTCACTCAACTATTCACAAGCATTTTCCATTCATTCCTGTTTATTACCACTTCCTTTGCCTGATCTATAGTCATTCCTCTATCATCCAAAGCTTGTCTTACACAGTCTCTCCATCTCAATGGGGGTCTTCTTGCCCTTCTATCTCCCCTTGTATCTGACTCATATATTCTCTTTGTAAGCCTTTCATCTCCCATTCGTTCAACATGACCATTCCAGCTCAGCACACTTCTGTCCACTCTGGCTGACAAATGTTCCTGCTGCCCCACTCTCCTACGTATCTCTTCATTCCTCAATCCGTCTCTACGGGTAACTCCTCAAGCAGCTCATCTCCATCACATCCAGCTTTCTTCTCTCCTTTTTCTTCAGAGCCCATGTCTCAGCCCCATACATCACTGTTGGCACACAATTCCTTGATACATTGTACTTTTTACTTTCATTCCGAGATTTCTCGTCTTCAACATACTTCCCATTGCTCCGAAAACCTTCCTTCCTTCACACACTCTCTGTTTTACCTCCATTTCCATACCTCCACTCCTGCTTATCGATCCTCCTAGATATTTAAAACACTCTACTTGTTCTAATATTTCCCCATCCAGCCTCACATCTAGATTCACCCTACGATCACACTATTACTTTACTTTTATTGACGTTCACCTTCAGTTTCCTCCTCCCACAAACCACTCCAAACTCTTTGACTACCTGCTGCAATCTCTCCTCAGAATCCGCCACCAACGCTGTGTCATCAGCGAACAGCAACTGATTCAACTCCCAATCTCTACCATTCTTTCCTACTAAACCCAATCCTCTTCCCATAGTTCTCATTTTCACCTCCCTCACCACACCATCCATAAACATATTAAACAGCCATGGTGACAATACACAACCCTGTCGCAACCTACCTTTACCTCAAACCATTCACTCAACTCGCCATTTCCTACTCTAACACATGTTCTGCTCGCTTCATAAAAACTCTTAACTGCTTCCAACAAATTTCCTCCAATTTCATAAATCCTTAACACCTTCCACATTGCTTCACGATCCACACAATCATACGCTTTTTCCAAATCCATAAAAGCCCAAAATATCTCCTTATGCTTCTCTAAATACTTCTCGCATAACTGTCTTACTGCAAACATCTAATCCACGCACCCTCTTCCCCTCCTAAAACCGCACTGTTCTTCTCCTATTGCAACTTCCGTACATTTTATTATCCTCTCTATCATCACCCTGGTTTACAGCTTTCCAACGGGCGGGTGCCCAACCCCGAAAAGGGTTGAAATAGGGGAGCTATCCCCCCGCCATAGGCGGCTTTCTAGGGCCTTTCCTAGCTGATGCTGAGAGGATTGGGTTCTAGTCATGTTTTTTTTTTTTTTTTTTTTTTTTTAAGAGACAATGAACGGAGGAAGGAAAAACACAGATAAAACAAAAAGGTCCATGTGCCTAAAGGCATCCTCCATTCATAAAATGTTTGTAACAACTGGATTTAAACATTTGTAGATTGTAAGTTTGTGGAAAGCAATTCGAGGGAAGTGAATTCCAAAGAGTAGTAGCTCTGGGGATAAATGAATTCTGATAAGCAGAAGTTCTGCATTGTGGAGGAGAAAGTGTAAATTCATGGGCGCTCTCAGCTGCCCTAGTTCTACGGGGAAAGATGTGGAGAGGCGGCACAATTGAAGCAAGTTCCTCGGAACAATTGCTGTGAAAATATCTGTAGAATAATGCAAGGGATGCAACGTTTCTTCGTATGGCTAATGTAGGAAGGTCCTGTGTGATTGCAGGGTTATTGATTAATCTAATAGCTTTATTTTGAATTTTGTCCAACTGCCTCAATGCAACCACTCCACTTCCACCCCACAGAGGTGAACAGTAATCCATCTGAGAGCGCACATGACTTTTATATATTACGGCCAACTGCTCGTCAGTGAAGAATTCTCGAACTCTGTACAGGAGTCCCAGTTTTTTAGAGGCATTCTTAGCAATGCTTCTAACATAATGTGTCCAGCTCAAGTTAGTAGTTAATGTTACACCGAGAATGTCAATACTAGGGGAAGTGGGAATATTTACATCATTAAAAAATATGGGAGTCAGTGAGATTCTGTCGGTTAGAAAATTGAATGTACTTGGTTTTCTGTGCATTAAAGGAAACTAGATTCTCTTGTCCCCATTCATTAATTCTAGAAAGGTCCTGGTTCAGAGAAATTGCAGTGTTTATTTTTGAATTTATAAGATCGGGTTGGGTGAAAGAATTGGTAAATGTGAAGGAACTGTGGAGTGTTGAGTCATCTGCATAGGAATGTATTGGATTATGAGTGGTAGATATGAGATCATTGATATGAATGAGGAACAGAGTTGGGGCCAAAACTGATCCCTGGGGAACACCAGCATTTATTGAGTGAAATTGAGAATAAAGGCCATCTACCATTACACGTATTTTTCTGTTATGAAGATAAGAAGAAATTAGTGGAACTAATGATGCAAGGCCGTAGTGTGACATCTTCGACAATAAGGATTGATGCCAGACTCTATCAAATGCCTTTGATATATCCAGTGCTATTGTATGTGTTTCACCATGTTGGTCTGTAGCTTGGTTGATTTGATGCGTAAGAAGGCAAAGAATGTCTGCAGTTGATCGACATCGTCTAAAACCATATTGCCTATCACTGATTAATTTATTATTCTCCAGATGCTTAATTATGTGATTATTTAATATAATTTCAAAAACTTTGCCAAGAGTGGAAGTTATAGCTATTGGTCTGTAGTTTGATGGATCTGAAGAGGCACCTTTTTTAGGAACTGGATGGATGTTTGCTTCTTTCCAGGGTACTGGGAAGCATGAGGTATGAGTACACAGACGGAAAAATTTTGCCAATACAGGAGAGAGCACCAAGGAGCAATTCTTAAGTACTATTGGAGGAATTTCATCTGGACCAGGAGCCTTATCTACTGAGAGATTCTTCAAAATAGTTTTGACATGTCTGGTGTGGATCTTAAGTGAGGGAATTTCAGGCGAATTAAAATTAAGTACAGGGACATCTTGATTTATTTCATCTAAGGTTGAGTTGGTGGAGAAAATATCCGCAAGAAGGTTAGCTTTACCTCGTGGGTCACTTACAAGATTGCCAGTCGGAGATTTTAATGGTGGAATGGATGAAGCAGTAGTGAAGTTGGATTTGAATGAGTTAAGAGTAGACCAAAATATTTTGTTATCATTTGGATTATTTAGAAGTTTATTTGCCTGCTTATGGAGAAAGTTTGATTTAGTTAGGTTTAATACAGTTTTGGCATGATTTCTGATGTTTCTAAAGTAATTAAAGGCTTCATGTGTTTTTGATCTCGTGAATGCATTGTAGGCTATTGCTTTTTGTTCAGTTACTCTAGCACAATTATGGTCAAACCATTTAGGTGAATTAGATCTTTTACTGTACTTTTGATGAGGAATAAAAGTTTCCATTCCAATTTTTACAAAATCTTGTATGTGGCTCAAGGTGGAGTGTGCATCATTAGAAAAGAAAGAGGTCCAGGGAATATCAATAAAGAAACCTTGAAGACCCTCCCAGTCTGCCCTATCGTAATGCCATTTAGTCACCAAAACAGGTTCAGAGTGGGAAGGTGTGGTAGGTGATAGACAGGTGGCCTGTATCAGACAGTGATCAGAAGATCCAAGTGGGGACCTCACTGTAACATCATAATTTTCTGAATTGGTTGTTAAAAATAAGTCCAGTAGGTGGGAATTATGATTAGGATTATCTGGTACACGGGTGGGTTGGTTGACTAGTTGAATGAGATTAAATGAGTCTGCAAATAGCTCACATTCAAGACCAGCATCATCAGTCCTGGCTGAATGAGTGAGCCATTCAACATTATGGACATTAAAATCACCCAACACAGTGATTTCAGAAGAAGCATTTAAGTTGAGGACACTGAGTTGTGAGGACAGAGAATCAAAAAGACTTTGCTCTGGAGGAGTATTTGGGGAACGGTAGATGCAACATATGTATTTAAATTTACCAGCAGAAATTAATTTGTATATAGAATAATAAAAAAAAAGACAATTGAAACCAGTAACCTCCTCCAGGGCAATTTCAGATTTTGCGAAGCAACATACACCACCTTTAGGTCTGACATTTTGGAGCAGTTGATAACCTGGAAAATTAAATCTAGATGTGTCAGATGTGGATGTTACTTGAGTCTCTGTCAAAAAAAGGAGAGTAGGGGATTCTGCTTGAAGAAATTGGTGTACAGAATTGATGTTAGAGTGAAGTCCCCTTATATTACTAAAGAAATAGCTGTACTGACAAGCAGCTTTGGGACGTTGCAATGCTCTTGACACAGTCGCATGATGACGACCGGGAGGGCCCTGTGTCAATAACCCAACCCTGCCGGGGGTGGATATCCGAGGGACCACCAGGTTTGCTCTTAACAATTGTACTGCCATATTTATAAGGTAAGTGTATGGTGTTACATGTATGATATGTAGTGGGAAGAGTAGTATTTTATGGATAGAGGATAGCGATGTAGGGCAATGTCGTGAAGTTGGATGTGTATGTTATATAAAGAGGGTTTTCCTGATACCCCTGATGTGTGAGGCAGAAAGATATGTATCCAGCTACCAAGGCCTGGGAGAGAAAATGGAATTCAGGCTATTCCCTGAGTCTCCCGAAACCTTGGCGGTAGTACTTCCCTGGGCGGGGCTGCCTACCCCTACTACCTACAAAATGTGGTGATGGGATGGTCTATCAGAGTGAGAACTGAGCAATCTCTGCCATACCCATAGCTTACTCTGACTGTTCCTTTTACTTATATATTTTCTAGATCTCAAGTGACGGCGTCTCTAACGTGGATTGACCTCCCAATCTACCAAGATTGGAAGCCAAAGCGTCACATTTTTCCCTTGCCCCTCAACTTTCTCTTCATAATTGCTGAGGGACACAGGGCCCTGGGTGGGGCTATGGTTTCCCGGGCACTTCCGCACCCTCCTCAGCTCCCCGCCTTGGAGTGGCTTCGGTCACCCAGGCTTTATTGTGGTCGGCGGGGAGGGTTCTGTGGGGGCGCTCGGTTATGGCCTTGGCCTTGCTCGGGGCCATGGGGCTGTTCGGCCAGGCAGCTTGGGGAACAACAACAACAACAACAACAGCTTTCCAACCACTGATAATAAAGTAATACCTCCATAACTTGAACACTCCTGCCGATCTCCCTTCCCCTTGTACAATGGCACAATACATGCACTCTTCCAGTCTATTGGTACCCTTGACATCACAAAGCACACATTGAAAAGTCTCACCAACCAATCTATTATCACATCTCCACCCTTCTTTATACACTCCACAGCAATACCATCCAAACCTTCTGCTTTCCCTGCTTTCAATTGTTTCACTGCTTCTTTCACCTGATTTTCCTCAATCCTTTCATTCATTCCCTGCCACCTGGGTGGCCTGGGTAACCTATCTCCATGAACCACTGCTTCAATCATTGCTTCTCTTCCATCTCTTGCATTTAGCAAAGATTCAAAATACTCGGCATATCTTTTCCTCACTTCAACTGGTTCCACTAGTAATTCTCCATTTACATCTTTCACTGACTCCTACCTCTTTTGTCCTCCTTTCCTTATTCTATTTACCTCCTTCCAGACATTAACATAATAATAATAAAACTCGACAACAAAAACTAGGTTGGTAGAAGTGGAGAACCAAGCCAATTCATATAGGTAGCAGAGAGAGAGAGAGAGAGAGAGAGAGAGAGAGAGAGTGAGATAATGGAATGATAGTAGAAGTTATTGAATAATAGTAAAAATATTGCATATGTTAATATATTATTTCACCAAATATTATTGTTACATTCAATCTTGTTACTTTAAACTTTGCTTCATCTAGCTCAGATTTAGATCCTCATGATTCAATAATCCACTATTTTTGCGATACTATTGACTTTTGAATACAGAGTTCGTGGCAGAATGAAGTAGCTCCCATGAGGAAATAAATTAAACTCTGATGTTATCCAATTACATTATTAATTAATTAAAAACTTCTTAATTATAGTCAACGGCATTATATTCACTCCGTAATTACAGCATGTTGAAATGCTAGATGAAAGTAATGTAATAAATAATGTGACGCACCCGGCTTCATGATAACCTTGAAATAAGTTTATATGTAATAAAATCTCATTCTCGACTAACTTAACTCTTTGAAGATTTACGATGCATTTTAACCGTTTGTTCTTGTTATCACAACTCAATGTTATGGAACTTGTGAAAGATCTGTTGGTATTAAAAGGAAAAGACTCATTAAATCCTTTTACTTCCATGCTACTCATCAAACTATAAGCGGAATAAACTGTCAAAAATGCGTCGTGATCCACATGGGGATAACTTCTATAATGCCCCTTTCCCACTGATGCGATTTCATACGATTTTCATTGCCGACACCAAGAAATGGGCACATTCGTGACATGTCGCAACAAAATCTTGAACCCTCGCATGATGATTCGGATTGTTCAAAATTTGGGACGAGGACTTGCGAGGGGTCCGAACCCTCACAAGCATCGTCGAACATTGCCGAGGGATCGGCGAGGCCCTCGGAGATCCTCGGCGACATCGGCGAGACATCGACGAGGGTGTCGCACGAAAAAAAAGCGTCGCCGAGTGGGTATACTTCGCAGAGGCGTGTGAAGGGCTGTGCGACGTAGATGAATGCTCGGAAAACACCTCACCGAGGCCAAAGAGCACCTTCGGCGAGGTGTGTAAAAAAAAAGGATTAGGCCTATGGTGAACCTGTCAACCCTTTTTCCTGGGCGGGTGCCCGACCCCGAAAGGGGTTGAAATAGGGGAGCTATCCCCCCGCCAAAGGCGGCTTTCTAGGGCCTTTCCTAGCTGATGCTGAGAGGATTGGGTTCTAGTCATGTGGTGATGGGCTAGTCTATCAGAGTGAGAACTGAGCGATCTCTGCCATACCCATAGCTTACTCCGACTGTTCCTTTAACTTATATATTTTATAGATCTCAAGTGACGGCGTCTTTTCCGTGGATTGACCTCCCAATCTACCAAGATTGGAAGCCAAAGCGTCACATTTTTCCCTTGCCCCTCAACTTTCTCTTCATAATTGCTGAGGGGCACAGGGCCCTGGGTGGGGCTTTGGTTTCCCGGGCGTTTCCGCACCCTCCTCAGCTCCCCGCCATGGAGTGGCTTCGGTCACCCAGGCTTTATTGTGGTCGGCAGGGAGGGTTCTGTGGGGACACTCGGTTATGGCCTTGGAATTGCTCGGGGCCTTGGGGCTGTTCGGCCAGGCAGCTTGGGGAACAACAATAACAACAACAACCCTTTTTCCTATGCACCTCTCGTAAGGGGGTTCACCTGATTATTTTTCTCTTTCTCTCTTTTTCTCTCTTTCTCTGGCTTGTATCCATTCGGCCCCATTCAGCCAACTGTTTTAAGACGTTCATCCCCATCCAAGTATCGATATCTTCCGGGCGAGCGATAGCGAGCCAGCATTGTATGGAGAAATGCGGCTTCACCGGAGACATTTTTCTATCGAAAAATTTACAAATTTAGCTTGTTCTCAAAACAAAAATATATATATGTTGGCTCGCTACCGCTCACTAGGAAAATATTAAAACCTGGATGGGGGTAAACGTCTTAAAACAGTAGGCTGAATGGGGCCGAACGGATACAAGGCAAAGAGAGAGGGAGAGAAAGAAAAAAAAAGAAAAGCGAGGTGGCTCAATTAAGCCGTAATTCGTAAACATACGGCAAGGACATTGCCAATCTCCGAATTAAGGGGAGAAGGGTCGTTTTTCTGGTCCCATTTCTTCCTCATGGTTAACCCCATTAGTTTTCATATTTTATGACATTCGGCTCATTAGTTTGGCGATTTTAAGACATTTCACCCCATTTCGTTGTCAATATTAAGACTTTTCGTGTCATTTAGGCGTCAAATTTTTCCTGGCTAGCGATAGCGAGCCTGTACTTTTTGAGGAACCGGCCTTCGGCCAGGATATTTTTCTATCGAAAAATGTACAAATTGATCTTGAAGGAGGGTGTTGGGGGGTTCTTTATATGCTTGATGGAGGTCTAGGGATGAAACTAAATTAATCATAAACAAATTAATATATAAATGAGCAAATATTACGCCCATTAAGGGGAAACGGACCGTTTGTTTGGTCATTCATTCCTTTATTTCTTAGTTTCCTCACTAGACCTTCATCAAACTTAAAACAAAAAACTCTAGATCCCCCTTCAAGATAAATTTGTACATTTTCGACGAGATGGGTTGGGTATGAGGGGGGATCTGCTTGGTGTGGGCCAATCGGCGCTCTGCAGACCCCCGTAATCTTGTGTTGATCTCTGACCGTTTTGGTGAGGTCAGTCCTCAAGGCATTAGTGAGTTGGGTCTATAATTAGGCCTTGTAATTGGGGTTGGGTGTGACAGGGATCTGCCTTGTGTGGGCCGATCGTCTTTCTGCAGACTCCCGTTTTCTTATGTTCTTATGTTTGTGCCATGATATATATGCAAAAAATTTCGGATAAAGTCGCCGAGGTATCCGCCGAACCATCGCTTAATTCGCCAAAGACGTCGCAGAACATACGCCGAGGATTCGTTCATCCTTCGCATTATTTCGCAATATTTTATTCAAATGTGACAGTTCTCGCCGAGTACATCGGCGAACCATCGCTCAATTTGCCGATAACGTCGCATAATGTCGCCGATTAGATTACGTTGTATCCATCGGCAACATCGTCACCGAGTGTAAAGTTGTCAACGTTTTTTAACGGTCAAAATCGTTGACGTCGCACAAATTCGTTGCGAATTGACAAAACTACGTCCTCGGCGGCGAAAATCGTATGAAATCGCATAAGTGGGAAAAGGGCATAAGGTATACAGCTTAACGTGTATTAATATTCCATCAACTTCCTTCAATCATTATGTTGTTTAATATGAGCTTCTGTTTATGAGCATATACTGTACTCTGTGCAACTCTCCAACTCAAGAGCTAGCCTATATTCCCAGTCTTTTTTCTATTCAATAGGTGAGCTCAGGAACTCTCTCCCTAAACCCATCTTTCCCTCATCCTATGACTTAAATGCCTTCAAACTCCGTGTATCCAGGCATTTGGGCTTGACCGTTCTTTGATATTGGCTCTAACACCCTTTTAACTCTGGGGAGGCACTCTTAACAGGCAGTGCTGCCTTTTGTCTCCCTCATACACATATACAAAATATATATACTGTACAGTATATACTTCACTACATATATTATGCTAGAGTGGATAAGTGATAATGGTATTTTTGCAACACTGCTGTGTTAGAGAAAGTGAGAGGGAAGGAGCAAACACTCGATAAGGTGATATGGTAACCTGCAGAAATAATTAATCATGAATGGAGTAGGACAAAACTATGTTGAGTGCGCATACATTTAAGCAATATGTGACATTTCGTTTTACCTACGGTAGTCAGGTATTGCGCAGGTTTTGTATTGTCGCAAATAGTAGACATGTGTTGCATGATGATTTATGTTTATTCAGAATTTACGGCCATATTATTAAATCTCACAGAAAGGCTTTCCTAATCCCTCACGGACGAAATTTGCACAAACAAATAGTAATTTTTCTGATTATGAATGGACTAATCCCTTTATAACACATTAAAGCTGTTTAAATCTCTTTAATTACATATTTAGGAAAGCACTTTAGCAAGGTTTTAAAATACGAAATAGAATTACCCGGAGTATAATGATCAAGCTTTTTACTTATGAATGACTCGACTCGATCTTGTGACTTCGGGTTGCGATATAGCCTACTGTAGCTTGGATTGAATACAGTTGGCCAATCTTCATACCTATCCATTGCATTATGACCTTCGTTAAGAAATAGTGTCTTGTTACTATAAATAGTATTGCTTGAACAGTTTATTCTATATTGAACTTGTAGGTTTCAGATACTTTGAGGATTCTTTTTTGAACGATTTCAAATTTCAAGCATTTCAAGCTAAATATAGCCATATGAGAAATTATTTTTTTAATTTTGTTTATACCCAAATAATTGTGCAATATTTTATTTGGCTGACCTTTAAATAACTGATAGCAATGGAAAGCAAAAACTAACGTTGATACATCAAAACCATCAAGGATTAATTTTGCTGTTCGAGCCACCTGTGCTAAATCGGAGTGGAGTGTGTTCGTTTGTGCCACGTTTACCCGTCATCCAGAAACACCCGGGATACCAATATTTCTCGAGTCGAGGGGGGCTTACTTTTAGGGATTGCGACTGTACTTACCCGCAGAGTGCCAGACAATTATTGACCCTATACATCTGCCAGTGCCAGAGTTTTTTTTTTTTTTTTTTTTTTTTTGGCTAAATCAATCAAGTTGGGTGAGAAAGGAAGGATAATGGTAAAAAAAACACTCCCCTTGTCCATTTTCGCCAGAAATCAGGTCCCCGATTACCCAAATGTAGCTGAACTTTTCAGAGTAAATCATCGACTTTTATGGTATCGGAATGTATAGGTAGGAGGGTGGTTTGGGGGATGGTGGGGGAAAGGTAGAAGCGTAATTGACTCGTGTTACAAATATGAAGCCGATTGGTGAGGTAGTTTCGCCACCACAGATTTTCCTTTATTTCCTTTTCTTCGTACGGATACGCTGGAAGTGGGTGGTGGGAGGCGGTTGGGGGTGTGGTGGGAGGAAGGCAGAAGGGAAAGGGACTTGTCACACAAATATGGAATTGGTGCAGTCGTTTCGCCGCCATTGATTTTCCTTTTTTTTCCTTGTGAGGCGACAGATAGTCAGCGAGTGGGTGGGGGGAGGGGGTTGTGTTGGTCGTGGCAAGAAGCCAGAAGGGTAAGGTACAGTTGTGGACAGATGAAACAGATACAGCCTTCGTCTGTCCAAGACCTCAATGGAGGGCAGCACAATTAGTGCCCATTATTTATCTGGTAACAGTGATGGTGTGGGGGTAGGAGGTGAAGGTATATGGGGTGGAAGGAGGGAGGCGAGGGAGGGGGAAGGAGTACAAAGGAGTACAAAGGAAATCAAGCAACAACAGATCCAGTGACCCTTCTAGGTTGCTTGTCCTCCAAAACACTGAGGATCAAGTGTCCAAACAGTGGTTTAGAGTGGGTAAGGGAACATTGGAAAGGGAATTACTGCCCTGGAACTAATGTCCGTGGCAGGATTAGGAAGTTAGTAGGGGACAGATGGGTTAGTAACTGAGGGGGGGATAAAATAAAGTTATTCATTTACAAACGCAGTCAGTCGCGGGTTTGATGCGAGATATTTGTCTAGGCGGAGTTTAAATGAATCAACGGTGATGCAGTCTATAACGTTTCGGGGAAGCCCATTCCACAAGTTGACAACTCGATTGAAGAAGAAATTCTTAGATTCGTGCGAGTTAAAAGATTTACCAATAATTTTGCAACCGTTTCCCCGCGTGTAATTAGATTGGTCGATAGTGAAGTACTTACTACAGTTCATATTGTCGATGCCTTTGATGATTTTGAACACTTGAATTAAGTCGCCTCTTAATCTGCGCTGGGTTAAAGGAAATAGATTTAATTCTCTAAGACGCTCTTCGTATGGTTTGTTCTTTAGGCTAGGTATCATTTTGGTAACTCTACGTTGAACTCGTTCTAGCTTGTTTATATCTTTTTGGTAATAAGGGCACCAGGATTGAACGCAGTATTCCAGAAGAGGGCGGACTAAGGAATTGTAAAGGGTTAGGATAACTTCTTTGGATTTATGCTCAAATGACCTGCCTATAAAGCCAATTATTTTGTTTGCCTTCTTAACAACTTCTGAACATTGTTGACTCGGTTTTAGGTTACTCGATATTGTTACTCCCAGATCGGTTTCTCTGTTTACATTCTTAAGCTGAGTGCCATTCATCGAATAGTTTGCTTTCTCATTTAGGTATCCGATATGTAGTACTTTACATTTATCTGCATTGAAACTCATTTGCCAAATTTGGGCCCAACATAACAATTTATCTAGATTGTGTTGCATATCGTCAACTTGTTCTTTCGAGAGTACGCTATTTGCAATTTTTGTATCGTCAGCAAATTTTGAGATTGTACAGGTGAGACCCTCATCTATGTCGTTGATGTAAATTAGAAAGAGAATTGGTCCTAGTACCGATCCCTGGGGTACCCCGCTACTTACATTGGTCCATTTTGATGCCTTACCGTTTATGACTACTCTTTGCTTTCTGTCGCTGAGCCAATTTTCTATCCATTTCAACACACCGTCTTGTATTCCATGCGCTTTTAGTTTTAGCAGTAAACGTTTGTGGGGAACTTTGTCAAAGGCCTTTTGAAAATCAAGGTATATAATATCTACAGCTTTACTCTCATCGTAGAGGTTGAGGATATCGTGGAAGAAGTCTAAGAGGTTTGTTAAACAGGAACGTTTTTTACGAAAGCCGTGTTGAGTATCTTTAAGTATGTTATTTTCCTCCAAGTGATTTACGAGTCTGTCTCGTATGACAGTTTCTAGCATTTTACATACAACTGAGGTTAAGCTAATTGGACGATAGTTACTGGATAGGGATTTGCTGCCTTTTTTGAATATCGGTGTTACGTTGGCTAGCTTCCACTGATCGGGCATAGTTCCAGACTGCAAGGATTTATTGAATAGTAATGTCAGTGGTTTAGAGAGCTCATCCTTAGCTTCCTTTAGAACTCTAGGCGAGATTGTATCAGGTCCAGGCGTTTTATTTACCTTGAGTTTATCTAAACAATTCAATACTTCTCTCTCTGTAACGGTGATATTGCTTAAAACATCTGAATTATCAATCTGAATCGGCGATGGTGTAGGGATATCACTGAGGTCTTCTGTTGTAAAAACTGATGCAAAGAAGGTATTGAGGGCATTACTCATTTGTTCTTCGTCTTTGGTGTATTCTCCATTTTCATCGACTAGGAGGGTACAGGAGTGAGAGGGAGAACTAGCGGCGGGGTAGTAGCAGGTGGGGGTGGAGGGAAGTGGTTGGCCAAATACTTTACTGTGAAAGAATAATTAATGTTGTGTTTTGATCCTTATGTGGGATCATGAATGCGAAATATTGGAGTCATGAGGTGTGTGTAGCATAATAAACGCGCTACAGGCTGCTAACCTGCTATTGCTCTCTCTCTCTCTCTCTCTCTCTCTCTCTCTCTCTCTCTCTCTCTCTCTCTCTCTCTCTCTCTCTCCATATACAATATATATGTGACATATAGGCATTCAAATATATGATATCTTAAATCTCTAATGTAGTACTACTTTATTTGTGTTCTCTGCTTAGAGCACTGCTGAGTGTTGATATCGGGAATGTGGTATTGTTCAAACATGGGAGCGTCAGAAACAACTGAACAACCTGTTGGTTACCTAACAAGGGGAAATATAGAAATTGTTAATATGTGTCAGTTGGTGTGTCAGTCAAACTTCAAATATCATAGTTAGTGTTTCAACATAATGGTGAGTGTATAGGTCATAGTAGTAACGAAAGTATGGAATGCATATTATATGGTGTATATAATACGGTATCAATGACACGCCAATTAAAGTGTTTTCCAAGTGTACCGGAGGTGTTATCAGTGTTGGCATTGCCACGGGTATATAATCGCTTTTCATTATATACGTCCATACGATTTTAAACAATATAATATTATAAATGAATCAATGAATGAACAAAGGATGGCTAATATATATTTACATAGCAATACACCTGTTCAAGAAAAGCAACCAGTTATATATAATGTGTCAATACAATCCTCAAAGTTTCGGTATAGAGGCGCAAAAGACCATGTTATAAAATAATATCACCACATTAAAAACTAAGTTATATTTATTGGTCAAACGTCTTGGTAGATATGCTCAACAATAATGACGCAAGGGTACCGGTGTAAGCTTAATTAATATCAAATGAAAACACGATTATGCAGAACCTTTCCGGTATACCAGGTGTTTGTTGTTACGTTTTGACGGCATCAGTAGAAGTGAAAGCGTTAAATGAGATAGCGTTAGGGCCATTCCTTGCTACAGGTTCTAAGCTGTATACAGTTGGTTAGTGTCTCAGAGATATAAGGACACGCTTCTTCACTTAGTATGGCATATAGTAGATCAGTTCATTAATTTTTGGCGGGACGTCTTGTAGTTGGAGGAGTAATTGAGATAGCCATTACCAATTTTATAGATAAATAGCATTCCAAAACTGAGGAACATCCAATAATGATCGTGACATTAAAGTGAAAAAGCTTACACGTATTAAGAAAGGGTTGGGAATATATTACAATGAAAATACTGAATAGGATTGTAATAATTATGGAGAGCAAAGGTGCATAGTATATACAACTAGTCAAACGAAAATAATGCCGTGTGCTACTTTATGATATATAAATGTGTTAAAGGTAGTTAGTGAAATTCATAATATCATGACATAGGCAAAAGTAGACTTCGAATGTTTGGGATATAGCTACTAACAATCTAGAGAAAGATGAACCAGGAGAGATACATTAAGCTTGATGAATTAACTGTTAACAGATTACAGAAAACAGGAAGAGAGTAAAGGCGAAACAGATAAACGGGAGCAACGAATTATCAGTCCTCATTAATAATGTAATCCCGTTCGCAAAAAACAGGGATAATTTTCATTTATGTGAATATATGACCTTCTGTGATTTCGTATACTATTTAACAGTAAATTGTGAATAACATAAAGCTTAACAACAAGGTCAGTATCTAAAAGATGATTGAAATAGGAGGAGTTGTAACATTTCCGTGTTTATTGTTGTCAGAATTGTTGTACGAAAAAACACACTTGGTATGGAATATATACACATATATTTCATTTATGGGGTTTTCAAACTATTGTACGTAACATCACATTTCTTAATTCAATATTTCTTTAGGTTACCAATAATACAATCTTGACAAATATTGCCAATCAATAATATAAGGTCCATTGATTTAGTGGCATGAATGATGGCACAAAAGAGAGAGAGGTTCTGGAAGTGTTAGTGAATGCCAGGCTGGATGTATGTGGAATGACAGAGACCAAATGGAAAGGTTCAGATGTGAGAGAGTGGGAGTGTGGAATGGGTGTGTGTGCTGGAGTGAGTGAAGGAACAGCGAGAGAAGGTGCATGTTTGTTTGTAAGTAGCAAATGGAAGGAATGTGTAAGAGAGTATGGGTCTGTGGGTTCAAGGATTGTGTGGGTGAGAATGAAAGTAGGAATACAAACGTGGGTGATTGTATGCGTGTATGCCCCGACAGAGGATATACTTGAAAGAAAGAAAGAGGAGTTCTGGATGAATGTGGAGGCGTGCCTGGAGAAGTTTAACAAGAACGAAAGAATATTTCTGATTGGGGATATGAATGGTAAGGTGGGTGATAGGAAAGTTGAGGGAGTGGTGGGAGGGTGGGGGGTACCATCAGAGGTGAATGGGAATGGTAGTGCACTTGTGGACGTATGTGTGGGGAGGAGGCTGTGGATAGCCAACACCTTCTTCCGACACAGAATGATCCACAGGTACACGTGGAAACGGATGTTGACGATGAAGGATAAGACAGTGGTGGAACGAAAGTCATTGATTGATTATGTATGTGTGGATGAACGAATGAAGAAATCTGTGATGGATGCTAGGGTGTATAGGGGTATTGGAGGGGGTCTGTCTGATCATTATGTAGTGGTAGCTAAGGTTAGGATACAAAAGAAGTGGGTGAGGAGAGCGGGAGGGAGGCGAGAGGAGGGTGGATTGGTGAGGAGGGTGGAGAGGTTGCAGGAGGAGGAAATCAGGGAGGAGTACAGGAGAGCAGTGGAAAGACGACTAGGTGGGTTCGACCTGGAAGTTATGGAGGAAGTGGAGGAGATGAGCAAGGTGTTTAAGGATGAAATCTGTGCAGCATGTGAGGAGGTGTGTGGAGTGAGGAGAAGAGGGAGGGGAGTGAAAGGTACAGCATGGTGGACAGAAGAGGTAAGAATAGCTGTGGAAGAAAAGAAGAAAGCATATAGAGAGTGGTTGGGTAGTAGAGGGAATGAAGATTCCGAGAGACAGAAACGAGCGAGGTACGTGGAGAGTAAGAGGGTGGTGAAGAGAGTAGTGAAGGAAAGTAAGAGAAGAGTAGATGAGGAATTTGGAAGGAATCTGAGTGTAAAATGGAGGGAGAGTAAGAAACTGTTCTGGAAAGAAGTCAAGAAAGTTAGGGAAGGTAGCAAGGGAAACAGTAAGGGTGTGAAAGATAAGAATGGGAGAATGCTAGCCGAGAAGCAAGAGAGAGTCGAAAGATGGAGGGAGTACTTCAGTGAGTTGCTAAATGAAAGGAATGAAGAGCCAGCAAACATAGCTGGATAGGGTATGGGAGGGAGAAGAAGAGAAGTAGTGGAGGAGGAGGTGGGGATCAGGAGGTCAGAAGTGTGGGAAGCCATGAAAAGAGTGAAGTTGGGGAAAGCACCAGGAACAGATGGAGTGTGTGGGGAAATGTTGAGGTATGGTGGTGAGATAGTGATAGAATGGGTATGGAAAATGTGCAAACTAGCATGGGAGAAGGGGAGTGCACCCGATGACTGGAAGACTGGCATAATAGTCCCCCTATATAAGGGCAAAGGGGAAAGAGGAGTGTGTGGTAACCACCGAGGAATATGTCTTCTAAGCGTAGTAGGGAAGGTATACAGTAGGGTAGTGATTGAGAGAGTGAGAGTGAGAACGGAGAAATGGATAGGCGACGAGCAGGGAGGTTTTAGGAAGGGAAGAGGATGTGTAGATCAGATTTTTACCCTGAATTGTGTTGTGGAGAAGTATCTGGAGAAGAAACAAAAGGTGTATGTTGCCTTTATGGACTTGGAGAAGGCCTATGACAGAGTGGATAGAGAAGGTTTGTGGAAAGTACTTAGAATATACGGAGTAGAGGGCAAGTTGCTGAAAGCAGTGAAGAGCATGTATGAGGGTGCAAAGGCGGCAGTACGTGTGGAGAGTGAGCAGAGCGAGTTCTTTGACCTGAATGTTGGTTTGAAACAGGGGTGTGTGATGTCCCCGTGGTTGTTTACTGTATATGGATGGAGTCATGAAAGAAATACTATCAAGAGCAGTGGATGTTGGTGTATCGCTGAAAAGGGAGGGAATTGAGTGGAAGCTACCTATACTGCTGTTTGCGGATGATACAGTTCTGATGAGTGATAATGAATGGGAGTTGCAGGGTCTGGTAAATGAGTTTGGAACAGTGTGCGAAAAACTGAATTTGAAGGTAAATACGGGGAAGAGCAAGGTTATGGTCTTCGAAAGGGGTGAAGTCACAGAGTGTGAGGTGAAGCTGAACGGTCAGGCTATGGAGATCGTCAACTCTTTTAAGTATCTGGGCATTGTGTTGAGTAAAGATGGGACTATGGATGAAGAGGTGCGGGAGAGGGTACAACAGGGGAAGAGGGTTGTAGGAACGCTAAAAGCAGTAACAAGAAATAGGGTGGTCAGTATGGAAGTGAAGAAGTCCTTGCATGACAGTGTGGTAATCCCGACACTGACTTACGGAAGCGAAGCATGGACGTTGGTTGAGAGACTCAGACCAAGAGTGAGAGCAGTGGAAATGAATTACTTAAGGAGTGCGTGCGGAGTTACATGGAGGGATAGACAGACTAATGAGGAAGTAAGAAGGAGGTGTGGTGTGTGGGTAGATGTGCTGGAAAGTGTGAAAAGGAACAACTTGAGATGGTTCGGCCATATGGAACGTATGGAAAGCGAGAGAATGACTAAGAGGGTGTATGAGAGCGAGGTGGAGGGACAGAGGGGGAGAGGTAGACCGAATATGAGGTGGAAGGATGGAGTGAGGAAGTACATGAACGAAGGTGGTGCTGGTTGGGGGGAGGGGCGTCGACTGACTGGGGACAGAGGTGCATGGGGGCGGTTCGTTCGTGGCCACCCCTTCGGGGATCACGGCGTCAGGCAATAGATAGATAGATAGATTGATTTCTTAATATATTTAGTTACAAACCGACTTTACAATAGCATTATTGGTAACTCTAGATATTATACATCCTTATTAACCAATAAAGAGGGTAATCTTAATCTTACTAAATAATTGACTCACACAAAACCTGTAGAGCGAGACTGATATAAAAGCGTGGTAATTTTATAGTTAGTAGATAATTTTTGTATGTGAGTTAGTGAGACAAAAGGCAGAACTGCCTGTGACGAGTGCCTTCCCCATAGTTGAAAGAGTGACGGGGCCAAAATCAAGGAATGTTCGAGCCAAAATGCCTGGAAACACGGAGTTTAAAGTAATTACATTCATAGGATTAGGGGAAAATGGATTCAGGGTAGAGCGTTCCAGAGCTCAGCTGTTGAATAGGGGAAAGATTGGGAATATCGTTTCACTCTTCGGTTGGAGATTTGCAAAGAGTAGGGTGGGATTGTGTTGGAAGACGGGTTCTACATACTCTTCGTAGAAGAGGTGGTATACATTGAAAGAGGGTTAGGAACACTGATTATTGTAATATCGGTAGAATAGCGAGAGAGATGCAACTTTGCGACAAAGAGGGAGAGATCGCAGAGAGTCAGGGAGTGGACATGAGTTAATGAGACGAAAGTTTTTCTGTTCTACTTTGTCAAGAAATGCTGAGTGAGAGGATCTTCCCCACACATGTGAACAATACTCAATACATGGACGCACTGTGCAGAACAAGAAGCTGTGCCGGGGTGAAGAACCCCCGGAGACGATTGAGCATACCCAGCTTCTGGAAATCTGTTTTAGCAAGGGTGGTAATATGATCTTTCCAAGTGAGATCAGGAGAAGGAGACACCGAGTATACTGAGAGAAAATGAAAGGTTGATTTGTGTATTGTTGAAGTATAAGGGAAAGTCCTGTGGGAGTTCTTGATTGGTAGATAAATGGAGAAATGGGTTTTGGAAGCACCAAAAGCAACAATATATTTTCTGCCCAAATGGGAATTGTTGATAGGTCAGAAGATAAGTGTTTTATGGCATAGTAACGTCACGTGACTTTTTGAGAGATTGCTTGCTGGGGGATTCTGAAAAACTAGTTGAATAGTAAAACAGAAAAAATAGACAGGAACTTAACCGCGAGCACACAACCTATGTAAACATGACGACCGTCGGACCATACGCCTGGATACTACATCCTTCCCGAGGTAGGCTACGAGCAATAGGCTAGGTATAGCCTAACCTTGACGGTTCTTCAGTTCTTCGAACATCCCAGACGGTCAGACCTCCACGAGTCCACTGAGAGTGCTGTAGCCAGTAGGCAGTGGTCTACAGAGGTGGGCCTAATGCCCTAACCATTGACGTAGCCTAGTGAAGTACAGTAATTGTAATTTTCAAGGAGACGCCCATCAACCATTATTTATTTTTAATTGTCATAGCCACCAGCAATAGACTAGGCAAGGCCTAGGTCTAAGTTTAACCTTATTTAGCACACCAAAGGTAAGACCTTCAATGACCTGGTGATGTAGGCTTAGCCGCCTAACCATTGATATATCATGAAGCGAATGACAAAGTGCGGTAAATCTTCGAGAGAGTGTCATGGTTGGCCACTGTTAAGACGTTATAGTCCAGCCGATCTAAACAGGCAGTTTTACCAGCAGTTACTAATTTTACATTGGTGCCACATGTATAATCCCTAACAACAAAAATATATTATTTTCGGTATTAACCCCCTGAGTGCCAGGTCCGTATATATACGGACTAGGGTCTTGTCACGCCCAGTGCCAGGTCCGTATAATTATATACGGACTCGCCGAAAAAAAATTGTAGCAGCGAAACGACTGCACCTATGGCTTTCATATTTCTACCACATGTACTATTGTGGACATAAGTCCTGCTACACCTGCCTGCCAGAGAATTGCGAATTGTATTGGTAACATTGCTTACCCAGCCCCCCCCCCCCCCCCCCTCCAGCCCCACTCTCTCATCCAAGCCCCTCCTTCCCTCTTTCTTTCCTTCTTTCTTGTTTTCACGTCTATAAACTCCTTCCCACGGATCACTTTCCACCACTATTACCACGGGATGATAAATCTTTCCCTTCCTTCTCTCTATTTCTCCTTTCCCTAATCGAATCATTGTATTTGTATGCGTGTCTATCAAATCTTTCTAAAATTAAATATCATAGCGTTCATTAAGCATTATGTTACATAGTTCATGTTCATATTTGCCATTTTATACAAACCTAGCACAATATAATCCATTATGATCCATTCGAAGATAGAGCTTTGTTAACCATATATGTTATCTAAGTCAGATACAATTGAGACTTGAATTTACTTTTGCACTCTCATTTGTCAATTCAGCTATAATTATCTAAGCCCATATATCCCAATGTCTGGAGTATGCATGGATTTCACTGTTAAAGTTTATATAGTATTAATTAAGATATATAATTGACAAACATAAAATAGGTTCCTTGATTCAATTCATTGAATATTAAAAGTTATAACTATATGGTTACGTGTGTATTCTCAATATTAACCTGTCAACCCACCTCCCTCTTAACTTCGGTATACCCACACTTAACTATTCACGTTTCCTAACTAATTGACTCAAACACACGGCCACAGACATTAAATGTGTCTCACATTACACATACTTGCACGTTATTTTCTTACTGGAGGAGATTTGGCGCTTTTCATCTGCCTCAGTGAGTGCTGCGCCCCTCGAGATTAACCCCTTCCGTACCAGGGTTGGGTTTAGTTTTAGTTTAGCTATATCTAGACAATTTCATGCAGCCAAGGAAGGATCTGTGGTAATTGAGCTTGTATCAAGCCATTTTATTGTTGCACTTCCTTCTTAACTTAATATAGCTATTCTCCATTCACTGAAGAGGGTGAGCTTAAAGTGTTGGTTGAGGCCACCTGTAAATGATGAAGCGAGTGCTTCGGTTCTCCCTCCTTCCGAGTGGTTAGATGGGCCCGCAAAGGGTGGGTCTCGTTCTTCTTGTTAATTCGATTAACATAAACTAATACGTAAGAAACAGTTCAATAAAATAATATATTGGATTGCAAGTATATAATAAATGCACCATAATAATTTCGGGTCTGTTGCATAATAACGATGGGGCAAAATAATATGCCAATATGGTATGAAATTTGAGTATATTCAATAAGGCAGTTGACACGAATAAATAAGTTGACCATAAGGCGGTGGGAATTTGTAAAAATATAATGCTTGAACTATGACAAAATTATAGAAATAACATTTCTGTATCTATAATAATCACGAGTGATGTAGCTTAAGGGATGTCGTTGCGTAGCAGGTGAATTTCTATATCATAGAGCAGAGGACCTTGGTGAACCTTAGCTAGGTCATGCATAACTGGACACTTTTTATTTAGCCATTCAGTACCTGGGACATCTAATATAATTCACTACAGCTATAATCAGACATTTTATGTAGATTAGGAAGAGTCTGTGGTAGTTAAGGTGTTATTTGTGATAGTCTGTAGCATTTCACATAGTAGCCTAGACACCCTTTTTTTTAGCTTAGTCCCTTCTTTACCGGCGACGTCTTTCTAATTGTATTCTAGCTACATGTAGACGAAATTGTGCAGTTTAAGTAGGATCTATGGTAGTAAATAAGGTTAAGTGAGGTAGTCGGAAGCCTGTTAGTTGCTGGAGGCTCTTTGTAAACTGACAAATATCGTCTTATAGTAGCAAGAATGAAAATATAGAGACGTCGCCGGTACAGAAGGCTCGAGAAGGGGTTAATAATATCGTCTAATATTTGCCAGAATATGATGCAAAGGATATCACCAGTACCGAATGAGTTAAAACCTCATGATTGTTGCGTTAATTGGATTAAAATATTCATAAGGAGATGCTGCAACACCGGTTTCATTTGGCTGGCATCCCCCACTGTTTCTGTCTGTGCCTCACTTACACAGAGTAATTCAGCTTCCTCCCACACACACCTCCTATTCATTTCACTACACTTAGCAACCACATCACACATATTCAACAACCTAAATTACCTTGATTTGTCTGTCTGTCTGTCTGAAGGTGAACGTCAATAAAAGTAAAGTAATGGTGTGTAATAGGGGAGAGCATAGGGTGAATCTAGATGTGAGGCTGGATGGGGAAATATTGGAACAAGTAGAGTGTTTTAAATATCTAGGAGGAACGATAAGCAGGAGTGGAGGTATGGAAGTGGAGGTAAAACAGAGAGTGTGTGAAGGAAGGAAGGTTTTCGGAGCAATGGGAAGTATGTGGAAGACGAGATATCTCGGAGTGAAAGTAAAAAGTGCACTGTATCAAGGAATTGTTGTGCCAACAGTGATGTATGGGGATGAGACATGGGCTCTGAAGAAAAAAGGAGAAAAGAGGGCTGGATGTGATGGAGATGAGCTGCTTGAGGAGTATGTGTGGAGTTACTCGTAGAGACAGATTGAGGAATGAAGAGATACGTAGGAGAGTGGGGCAGCAGGAACATTTGTCAGCCAGAGTGGACAGAAGGGTGCTGAGCTGGTATGGTCATGTTGAACGAATGGGAGATGAAAGGCTTACAAAGAGAATATGTGAGTCAGGTACAAGGGGAGATAGAAGGGCAGCAAGACCCCCATTGAGATGGAGAGACTGTGTAAGAAAGGCTTTGGATGATAGAGGCATGACTATAGATCAGGCAGGGGAAGTGGTGGTGGACAGGAGTGAATGGAGAATGCTTGTGAATAGTTGAGTGAACACGTGGTCATTTGGAGTAAGGGGTCGGGCGCAAGTTGGACTAGATAATAGTCCATCAGGCGCCTGGCCCGGGGAGATGATTAATATGAAGGGTGCGCCTGGAAGTGTGGTGGGAGGGCTTGTGGCTTTGGCTCCGCTGCATGTCTGCCTGCCGAGATCGGAACCTCTCCGGGTGGTCGGGGGCCGAGGGAGTGCTGGAGCGACCTTGGTGACCCTGGTCTCTGGGTCTTCTCCTGGGTGACCTGGATGTGTGTGAGTTTGTGCTTTTTATCTGTGTTTATTTGTTGTTTTATGTGTTTTTTTTTTTCCCTGTTCTTGCTCTGTCTTGAGTCGGCTACCCCCAAAATGGGGATTGGGCCTGAGCATATAGATAGATAGATAGTCTGTCTGTCTATCTTTCAACCTTCGGGTGGACACTTGTTGCAGGCGGCTTTGTCTTATGTCTCCTTCATTCACATAGACAATTAAACAAATGCCCACACTATTTAAATATACACCAACCAAGGAGAATATTAAAAAAATCAACAACCTTAAGGACCATGACATAGGACATACCGGTAGATGTAATGGTTAAGGAATCTTGTATATAATTAATATATGAGAATTCACCTAATGTAAAAATTATGATTATTGGCCTTAATTACTTTTAAGATTTAATGTTTAATTTAATGTATATGGGTAGTTCAACGTAATTGTTATTGGGCCAAATAGATCATAAGATAAAAACATTAATTATTGTTTATAGTAATAATAATACTTAAATTAGGCTGTCCTCCAGATAGATTAGATGTTTACTGGACTGGTAGAGGTATTGTTAAACACGCAGTGGAAATGTGTCGGGTTCGATTATCGTCTTGTCTAACAATGAAAGTACCGGTAAATATTTTGGTTTTCCATGCAACACGTCATTAAACTAAGGGCACTTTTGATATAACCTTATTTATACACGGTAGCATATATTTGTGGAAAGATATTTGGTTCCTAAAAATCATTATATTTGTTGTAGCTACTAGCTGTATACCGGTACACCTTACATTTGCTGAATATTATTCTCAATCCAATATTTCTCATTTTATGCTGTGAATGGTAAATGTTAAAGTTGTTTACATATTACATAATACCCTGTGCTTTAATAATAATTATACTATTGGAGATTCCACAGCCAAGGAGTTTGTTGTGGTTTCAACATATACTATATTGCTCAGGTAGTTTGCTTCACAACTTATTATCATAATAATATGATGCAGTGCAGGTATTATTTTGAGTCAAAGGTCCTATTTTATACAAATTATGAACGTGCACCTCAATATAACACATATTTTGTTCTCTATGTGAGTGAGGGAGACAAAAGGCAGAACTGCCTGTGAAAAATGCCTCCCCCAAAGTTGAAAGACTGACAGGGCCAATATCAAGGGATTTTCGAGCCAAAATAACTGGACACACGGAGTTTGACGCAATTTAAGTCATAAGAAGAGGGAAAGACTGATTCTGGGAGAGAGTTCCAGAGCTCAGCTGTTGAATAGAAGAAAGGTTGAGAATAACGTTTCACTCTTGGATTTGGAGAGTTGCACAGAGTAGGGGTGGGATTGTGTTGCAAGACGGGTGATACGTGCTCTACAAGGAGGGGGTGATATACACTGAGAGAGCTCAGAGGAACACTGATTATTGTAATAGAGGTAGAATAATGAAGAATGCTTCATTGCAACAAAGAGTACAGATAATTGGTGAGTGGACATAAGTTAATGAGACAGAAGGAAGGCTTTCCTTTATACTTTGTCTATAAGTGGTGTGTGAGAGGATCCTCCTCACACGTGTGAACAATACCCAATACATGGACGCACTGCTCAAACTTTTGCTAGAAACTCCACCTTGGATGATTCCGGTGCTATTCCTCCCTGTCCGCCCTCCTCTCTCTTACTTATGCCTAATATCCTAATCTCTTCTAAAGATGTACTTTCTACCCTCTCTGGGCTTAACACTAATAAGGCGTACGGTCCGGACGGTGTTCCTCCTGTTGTTCTCAAAAACTGTGCTTCCGTGCTGACTCCCTGCCTAGGCAAACTCTTTCGTCTCTGTCTATCCTCTAACGTCTTCCCTTCATGCTGGAAGTTTGCTCACATTCAACCTGTCCCAAAGAAGGGTGACCGCTCTCAACCCTCCAACTATCGTCCAATTGCTCTTATCTCTTGTCTTTCTAAAGTTTTTGAAACTATTCTTGCTTCCAAATTCTTAAGCATTTCTCTTCTCATAATCTGCTCTCAGATCGCCAGTATGGCTTCCTTAAGGGTCGCTCTACTGGTGATCTTCTTCATATCTTACTAACTCTTGGTCATCCTCCTTTCGGGACTTCGGTGAGACTTTTTCTATTGCACTAGACATATCGAAAGCCTTCGATAGAGTCTGGCATAAATCTTTAATTTCTAAACTACCCTCCTTCGGTTTCTATTCCTCCATCTGTGCCTTTGTCTCTAATTTCCTGCCGTTCCATAGCTGCGGTTGTGGACGGCCATTGTTCACTTCCTCACCCTATAAACTCCGGTGTTCCTCAGGGCTCTGTCCTATCTCCTATTCTCTTTCTAATTTTTTTAAATGATCTCCTTAACTGTACCTTAACCCTTAATTAGCGGCGAGCAACATAAGTCGAGTTAAATAAAGCTGGACTATATGCGGCGCTCGACATAGGTCGAGTGGCAATTTCACGTAATGTGGCGAGAGAGACAATGTGGCAGGAGACTAGCGAGCGTATGACTGCTCCAGACCACCGCGGCGAACCTACTGACACAAATCTCAGCTCCCTCCTCCCTCTCTCACTCGCTACATACTCATTATGTACCGAAAGTACCGAATTACCTGCTTTTTGCACTCGCGTTGCACGGTTATTGCAAGAAAACTATCCATCATACAAGGATCGTTATGGTGTCATTCGAAAGCTCTGTTTATGCCCTTTCAGGGATAGGTACTTGTTTTACGTTCTGGGTCTTATTTAGGCATGAAAATGATCACGTAAACAGCCCTATTTTGGCTAAAAACACCCCGCTGTGCGGTACATATAAATAAACCGCATAGGCCGCTCGTAAGGTGTTAATTCCCATCCATTCATACGCAGACGACTCAACCTTACACTACTCCCTTAGTTTTTCAGAACGCCCCAGCCAGCAATCCCTCAACGACAAACGTAATGAAGCCATAGAACTCTTAAATTCTGATCTAAATACTATTTCCAATTGGGGCAAAGAAAACCTTGTTAACTTTAATGCTTCCAAAACCCAATTTCTCCATCTATCTACCCGTCAGGATCTCCCAGCGGACTATCCCTTATTCTTCAACAATACAAAAGTCAACCCTTCATCTTCTCTCAATATTCTTGGTGTCTCTTTTTCTTCTGCTCTCATTTGGAAGGACCATATTACCAGTCTTGCTAAGGCAGCCTCCCAGAAGCTGGGTGTGCTCAACCACCTTAGGGGGTTCTTTTCCCCTGCACAGCTTCTTGCTCTGTACAGGGGCATAGTGCGCCCTTGTATTGAGTATTGTTCACATGTGTGGGGAGGTTCCTCTCACACCGCTCTCCTAGACAAAGTTGAAAGGAAGGCCTTTCGTATCATTAATTCCCGTCCACTCACCAACTCTCTGCAATCTCTCTCCCTCCGCCGCAATGTTGCATCTCTCTCGCTATTCTATCGCTACTATAATAATCAGTGTTCCTCAGAGCTATCCCAGTGCATACCACCTCCTTTACGTAGGGCACGTGGTACCCGTCTTGCAACTCAATCCCACCCCTACTCTGTGCAACTCTCCAACCCAAGAGTGAAACGTTACTCTCAAACTTTCTTCTACTCAACATCTGAGCTCTGGAACTCTCTCCCAGAATCAGTCTTTCCCTCTTCCTATGACTTAAATTGCTTCAAACTCCGTGTGTCCAGGCATTTTGGCTCGAACGTCCCTTGATTTTGGCCGTGTCATTCTTTCAACTATGGGGAGGCACTCGCTATAGGCAGTTATGCCTTTTGCCTCCCTCAATCACATAGAAAAAAAAAAAAAAAAAAATGTGCCCCTGTATAGAACAAGAAGCTGCGCAGGGGTAAGGAATCCCTGGAGGCGGTTGATCAAACCCAGCTTTCTTAAAGCTGTTTTAGCAAGAGTGTTAAAATGATCTTTCCAAGAGAGAGAGAGAGAGAGAGAGAGAAGAAAAAGAGACACCGATTATATTAAGAGAAGATGAAGGGTTAATTTATAAGTTGTTGAAGAGTAAGTCATATTTTACAGGAAGGGGGCGATGAGTAGACAGATGGAGAAATTGAGTTTTGGAAGCATTGAACGTAACAAGGTTTTCTCTGCCCCAATTAGAGATAGTAGAGAGATCAGAAGATAGGTGCTTTATGGCCTTCTTACGTGAGTTTTGAAGTTACTGCTGTGAATGATGTTTTGGAAGGCTAGTGGAATAGTGTAATGTAATGTCATCAGCATATGAGTGAATGGGACTGGAGGTGCAGTTGAGAAGGTTGTTAATGAATAATAGGAAGATACTGAGATAAGACAAAACCAAGAGGAACACAGGAGTTGATAGGTAACAATATGACCTTGTGTAACTATAAAAACTAATGAAGGTGATGGCGTGGGTGAATGACCTTGTGTAACTATAATAACTAATGAAGGTGATGGCGTGGGTGAATGACCTTGTGTAACTATAATAACTAATGAAGGAGATGGCGTGGGTGAATGACCTTATGTAACTATAATAACTAATGAAGGTGATGGCGTGGGTGAATGACCTTGTGTAACTATAATAACTAATGAAGGTGATGACGTGGGTGAATGACCTTGTGTAACTATAATAACTAATGAAGGTGATGGCGTGGGTGAATGACCTTGTGTAACTATAATAACTAATGAAGGTGATGGCGTGGGTGAATGACCTTGTGTAACTATAATAACTAATGAAGGTGATGGCGTGGGTGAATGACCTTGTGTAACTATAATAACTAATGAAGGTGATGGCGTGGGTGAATGACCTTGTGCAACTATAATAACTAATGAAGGTGATGGCGTGGGTGAATGACCTTGTGTAACTATAATAACTAATGAAGGTGATGGCGTGGGTGAATGACCTTGTGTAACTATAATAACTAATGAAGGTGATGGCGTGGGTGAATGACCTTGTGTAACTATAATAACTAATGAAGGTGATGGCGTGGGTGAATGACCTTGTGTAACTATAATAACTAATGAAGGTGATGACGTGGGTGAATGACCTTGTGTAACTATAATAACTAATGAAGGTGATGGCGTGGGTGAATGACCTTGTGTAACTATAATAACTAATGAAGGTGATGGCGTGGGTGAATGACCTTGTGTAACTATAATAACTAATGAAGGTGATGACGTGGGTGAATGACCTTGTGTAACTATAATAACTAATGAAGGTGATGGCGTGGGTGAATGACCTTGTGTAACTATAATAACTAATGAAGGTGATGGCGTGGGTGAAAACAAATGTGTGTATGAAGTGGTAGTAAATGAAAGAATATGAACATAAAACAGATTATATGTGCCAATTAATTTTTGTCCGTAAATATTATGATAAGACATTTGAGAGGCTTGTCCTGGATAACTCATGTTGCTTCACACAGTTCAATGGGGTATATTTTAGTCTGGTGCCTTACTCGGTTAAATTCCTATAGGATCGTTGATACATTTTTTTCTGGATATTGTGTTCTGCATAGATAGGGTATACAAAAGTCAGAAGGGTTAGTGGGATAATCTTTGCCCTTTTAATTCCTATAGGTCCTTCGTAAGCTCTATACAATTGTCTGAGGGGAGCCACAATAAACTGTCAAAATATGTCGTTAACCTCAAGGAGTAAATAATGTTGCAAGGAAAAAAAAGAATATACTCTTCCTTTCGGACAAAGAAATATTAAAACTCGAAATATTTTAGCTTCGTGTTCAACACTTCATACCTCTACCATACATTTACACAGTTATAATGGGCAGTGACGACATTTCTTCCCTTGCTTGTGTTTACTCTATGATAACTACGTTATATATGTGTTTCATATGATATTTTATAACTCTTAAGGTTCGGATATCACTTATCCCATTATTCATAAAATTACTATAACTTCTCTGATAGGATATATTTGTTCATTATCTCACTTGTATTTTTTTTTTTTTTTATATACGTTATTAATGTGTTTCATGTGATATTCTATGGGTCTAAAGATTTGGATAGCACTTTAGATTATTTAGTAATCAATTCAATTCCTAAAACGTATCCAGTATAATGGAACAATACATAATTATATTAATAAACAAAATTGTCAGCTCCGCTACTCTACTGGGCTAATGAGCTAGGGTATTGATAAGATGGTGAATCATGAGCGTCGATACAAACACCAGTCAGGAGCCAGATCTACAGTTCTAGTGGTTGGAGTATTGCTATATATATACGATTTTATTCAGTTAAGAAAGGAAGTGTAACAATTGAAAGGCTGCATGCTATCTCAATTAACTCTTCTAAATACCACAGACCCTTCCTTGGCTGCATGAAATTGTCTAGATATAGCTAAACTAAAACTAAACCCAACCCTGGTACGGAGGGGGTTAATTTCAGGGGGAGCAGCACTCGCCGAGGCAGATGAAAAGTGCCAAATCTCCTCCAGTAAGAAAATAACGTGCAAGTATGTGTAATGTGAGACACATTTAATGTCTGTGGCCGTGTGTTTGAGTCAATTACTTAGGAAACGTGAATAGTTAAGTGTGGGTATACCGAAGTTAAGAGGGAGGTGGGTTGACAGGTTAATATTGAGAATACACACGTAACCATATAGTTATAACTTTTAATATTCAATGAATTGAATCAAGGAACCTATTTTATGTTTGTCAATTATATATCTTAATACTATATAAACTTTAACAGTGAAATCCATGCATACTCCAGACATTGGGATATATGGGCTTAGATAATTATAGCTGAATTACGAATTGAAAATGCAACAGTAAATTTGTCTCAAATGTATCTGACATATATGGTACCGTACCGTAATTTACTTCCACCTTCGAATGGATCCTAAATCTGTATATTATGTTATGTTTGTTATATAATGGCTAATATGAACATGAACTACGTAACCTAATGCTAATTTAACGATATGGTATTTCATTATAGGAAGAAGCTTTGAAAACATTGCATAATATGCAATGGTTCGATGAGAGAGGAAAAATAGAGAGACAGAAGGGAGAGAGAAGTTATTGCTGGAAACCAAACCAGGGGGAGGAGCTTATAGACGTGAAGCAAGAAAGAAGGCAAGAAAGAGGGAAGGAGGGGCTTGTTTGAGAGAGTGTGAAAGGGTGGGATAGGGTGGGGGAGCGGGGGGCACAAATGTTACCAACACATTTCGCGATTCTCTAGCAGGCAGGTGTATCAGGACTTATGTCCACAATAGTACAGTTGTGGGCAGATGAAACAGATACAGCCTTGGTCTGTCCAAGACCTACATAGAGGGCAGCACAATTAGTGCCCATAAATTATCTGGCAACAGTGATGGTGTGGGGATAGGAGGTCAAGGTATGGGGTGGAAGGTACAGGAGTGAGAGGGGGAACTAGCGGCGAGGTGGTAGCAGGTGGGGGTGGAGGGAAGTGGTTGGCTAATTACTTTACTATGAAAACATAATTTTGTGTTTTGAATATTCTGTGGTATTATGATTGCACAATATTGGATTGCTGGTGTTAATGAAACATAATACTGCTAAAGCTGTAGCAAATTTAAACAAAGACATCCTCCAATATGAAACTGTGTGTTTTTGCCTCAAAAATCTTAGATGGGGGAGGGGAGAGGGTATTATTATTATTATTATTATCAGTATTATTATTAGTATTATTATAAGGACTAGCACCAGGGTGCAGGGTGTCAAACGAGAGCCGCTTCCATTATTGTTAGTGTTTATTATTGTCAATGTAAATACCAAAGTTTGGTATATAGTTCATAATATGTCTTCGGAAGTGATAAAATGGCCAAAGCAATGCTATTCCATGTTAATTTGCTTGTGCTCCTTCTCATATTCATTAAAGTCTTCACACAAAATTGCTCCGGTTTAACACCCTGAGCCCATGAACACTATGTGGCACTAAAACTCATGATTAAAACGGCAGAGGTAAGCTAGGCAAATTCCAAAAAGAAACGAAGCTATGGGAAAAATACGTTACATGAAAGGTAAAAGACGAGCACGAGACAGAACATGCATACAGATATCAAGATACAAAGTGGGGGGTGACAAACTATAGAGGGCAACCTATGGGTTTCAGAGGCCGTGTTACATGGTTTTTCGGGAATAACTTATTAACACAAATTTGGATTAGTATGATATTTTGACACAGCTTTATTCACACCCTGCCCTAATTTTCGCCAATATCGTGCATTACCAAAAGTGAAGAATTAAGGTACTTGTCCCTGTGTCATGAGGTTAAAGTCGCACCTGGTCACACCTGGATGATGAGGAAACGAACAAGGTTAGTCACCCCCCCATCTCTCTTTCTTTCCCTCTCGCTCTCTCTCTCTCTCTCTCTTTCTCACACGTGGAAACTATGGCCACTGGCGCATTCATTATACATATAAAAGTGAGGCATGCAAAATGTGTTAATTTTATATTAATATAATTATGATAGTGACATAAACTGACTGCAAGGGCAACAGTAGGGTAGGGTGGTGGGTATAAAACGAGCGTGTGTGATGGAAGAGCAGTGGTTTGGTGGTTTCCAGGTGTTGTGTGGTTTTGTGTTGGCATGATATTGCATCTACTGTAAGGTGTAATATGGTCATCGTATCGTCAGGTTGTGTTGGATGTCAGGTGGGATGGGGCAGTTGACGCTTGGTCATTAATTACGGGTTGGGAAGGGGTGAGGATGGGAAAATGTTGGGGGAGGAAGGGTAGTGTAGGGTAAGTAAGTACAGCCACTTATACAAAATGGTGGACCGGTACGATTTTCGTTATGCAATTACTATCTGGGTTGATTATTGGCTGGGACTTGCTTTACAATCAATGGTATATGTAGGTTCGTAATTGATGTATAGAAAATCATATTCGTAAATCCGTTTGTAGAGATATACTTCCATAATTAGAAAAAAGCTGAGGTCCATGAATTGTTTTGAGTGATGGTACGTTGAGGAAGATGCTGCCGACAATAAAACAAACAATACAAAAAAACACGGAGGAGAAGGGTGGGACAATGTGACATTTATACAAAGTTTATAGGAATGTGGAGGGGTGAGTGTGGCCAGGTTTTATTAATAGGTCATTTTATACAACGAAAGGAAGCGGAGACATGAAGGGTGGACAAATGATACACACAAAATACACAGCAAACAGTTTATTTTATTCATCGTCACTATCTAAAAACAAGTCGTCCTCTTCATCACTAGCAAGGTTGATGATGACGGGATCCACACCTTCGTGGATGTTGTCCGTGGACCAGTACTCGTCTTCGAAGGCTCGGGATCGTCGGATCGCACCCGCCCACACCTCTTCAGTGGCGCAAAGCCTGGCTTCCTCCAGCCTTTCCTGTAGATCCGCCCGGGTGAAACGATGTAGGGAGGAGCGCACGTGCCGTTTCATGCACCCCCATACCTGATCGATGGCATTGAGCTCTGGATGAGCGGGTGCCTGACGGACGACCTCGTGGCCCCACGCGCGGATGGTGTCATCAACCGTGTATTGTGGCTATGGCCGGTTTTGCTTTCAGATGAGCAGCAGTTCAGGACGTGTGGCATGTGGTGGGAAGGGTAGCCTGGTGGTCCAGCCATTTTATAAGATCCGGTTTCTTGGTGGCGGTGGTGGGGCAGCAACTCTCCTCCGTCAGCTGGCTGTGATATGGCGCATTATCCATCACCAGTACCGATGGCTGAGCCAGCGACGGCAGAAGTTGTGACGTCATCCAGCGGAGGAAGAGCTTGCTGTTCATCTCGCCGTGATAGTCGCCGCTGGTGTTCTTGGCCGGGAAGCACAGGAATGTGTTTTCGACGAAACCGTCGGCTGTGCCAGCTGCTACCACCACGAAACGCTCCCCTTCTCCGGGCGGCACTTGACGACTGAACGTGGTGCTGGTGGCAGGCTGAGTGCTGTCGACCCACTCCATGCTGTGGTTCATCCTGGTGGTAAACCAGGTCTCGTCCAGGTAAACCACCTGCCTCCCATCCTCCCGGAATTGTTTGAGTGCCCGGAGAGCGTTGATCCGGCGGCACACAATGTCCAGCGACTCCTTCATCACATACATCTTACGCTGTGAGGTTTTGTAGCGGAATCCCATGTTGTGGATGAGTCGCCAAACCGACGTCTCCGAGGTTGCCTCCGGGATGATGCTCGCCATCTTTAGGTCTTCCGTCATGGAGCCAATCGTGAAGGTTTGCTTGGCAGCAAACTTTGCGTGGATATTTCGGCGAATGGCACCGATGGCGAAACTGTCAAAGGCGCCCAGTGTTGGGGGTGCTGTCGGTGTTGGCGGTGCTGTCGCTGTCCCAGGCCGAGACTGGGTGCTGCGGTGCACCATCATCTGCACTGCTCTCATCGTCATTCTCACGGCTTCCGCTACGCGGTCATAAGGCCTGTGTGGTGAAAGTCCAATTAATTTCATTCGGAGGTGTTTGGTGTTGGGAGTGATATTAATTAATTAGATATATTTATGTCTAATGTGGCGCATGAAAAACTTAATAAATACTGTGTATGTTATTGTAAGCATGGGATCATGCTATAAATACTTTGCTCTTTGTATGGATACTTATAACTATTATATTTGTAGCTATCGGGCTCACCATTTCAGTGCTGCAATTAATTTGTTGCAGTAAAACGCCCTTTAAAGATCTAAAGATTAAAACAGTTAATAACAGTTTATTGCCATAGATATAGGTATACATGTTTACAAAAATGTGCCATTATACAAAGATAAGATATATCCATGACAAAGATGATTTGATGCCATCAGGCATATAATTATGTCCTCTTATAATCATATGCATATCAGGTGTGAAATAAGACAACAAAGGAAAGAAATGTACACAAGTGCAATACAAAACAAAGACATAATATATACACAAAATAAAGACAATTATATACACATACTCATTTACATTCAAATACACATTGCCTCTTCACATAGACGACAAATAAATTAACAAGTTTAAAATTCCTAGAATTCAGAGCACAATTTAGCTATCCATTAAATATAATTATAATCGTTTCTTATATAATGAAAACATAAAATTATCATCAACATTTACAATGAGGTTATTCCATATTTGAACTCCCTTATGTTGAAATGTTTTTGTTACCAATGATGTTCTGCAAACTGGTACACGTAACCTGTGTCTCTGTCTGGTTAAGTATTACTACGTATAATAGCCATAATTAACCACTTACCTATTCAAACTGATTTTTAGCCGATTGGCGGCTTTCTCCCTGCTGTATAATTATGTAGTAAAGACGCATGACAAATGCGTTTTTACACCCACGCGGACAATGACGCAACTTGGTTGCCATAATTTGCCTTGCTGGAGCCAATGTCACGTATGGCTGACTGTATACGACTGCTGCCGTACAGTAAGCCCGTGGCACCCGACGAAAACACACAACACCCGGAAACAACCGAACCATTGCTCATCGATGAAACACGGTCGTTATATACCCAGCACCCTACCATACTCTTGTCCTTACATTCACGTTGTCACTATACAATATAAATATAAAATTAACACATTTTGCATGCCTCATTTTTATATTTATAATGCATGCGCCAGTGGCCGTAGTTTCCATGTGTAAGAAAGTGAGAGAGAGAGAGAGAGCGAGAGGGAAAGAAAGAGAGATGGGGGGGTGACTAACCTTGTTCGTTTCCTCATCATCTAGGTGTGACCAGGCGCGACTTTAACCTCATGACACAGGGACAAGTACCTTAATTCTTCACTTTTGGTAATGCACGATATTGGCGAAAATTAGGGCAGGGTGTGAATAAAGCTGTGTCAAAATATCATACTAATCCAAATTTGTGTTAATAAGTTATTCCCGAAAAACCATGTAACACGGCCTCTGAAACCCATAGTAGTAGTAGTGCAGGATAGGGGTAGGTGGTGGTGGATTACAAAGAAACCTGTGGCTGGAGTGTGAATTATTATATGAAGAACAATTAATTTAAACTTTGGTAATGGCATAATAAATAAGTTGTCTAACATCTCACCTTCGGTTGTGATAGTAATATAACAAATTCTTATGCATATTACCATAAGCCTTGATAAGATTAGGTAGAGGTGTGTGTAGCATGATAAACGCGCTATAGGCAACTTGCTCTCTCTCTCGCTATTGGAACATAAGGACAAACTGTTTGTCGGTTGTATATCTAATTTAATGTCCAGTGTTCGAGAATGGATAATGAGTCGTAGGCGTGTGCATGAACCTTTGACCGTCCTGGTTGTGCAATGGTTAAGGTGGCGGAAATCTGTGTGTGATGACCCGGGTTCGAATCCCGGTGGATCACATATATACTTTAATTGATTTCATATTCATATAATTATACGGACCTGGCACTGGGCGTGACAAGACCCTAGTCCGTATATATACGGACCTGGCACTCAGGGGGTTAATACCGAAAATAATATATTTTTGTTGTTAGGGATTATACATGTGGCACCAATGTAAAATTAGTAACTGATGGTAAAACTGCCTGTTTAGATCGGCTGGACTATAACGTCTTAACAGTGGCCAACCATGACACTCTCTCGAAGATTTACCGCACTTTGTCATTCGCTTCATGATATATCAATGGTTAGGCGGCTAAGCCTACATCACCAGGTCATTGAAGGTCTTACCTTTGGTGTGCTAAATAAGGATAAACTTAGACCTAGGCCTTGCCTAGTCTATTGCTGGTGGCTATGACAATTAAAAATAAATAATGGTTGATGGGCGTCTCCTTGAAAATTACAATTACTGTACTTCACTAGGCTACGTCAATGGTTAGGGCGTTAGGCCCACCTCTGTAGACCACTGCCTACTGGCTACAGAACTCTCAGTGGACTCGTGGAGGTCTGACCGTCTGGGATGTTCGAAGAACTGAAGAACCGTCAAGGTTAGGCTATACCTAGCCTATTGCTCGTAGCCTACCTCGGGAAGGATGTAGTATCCAGGCGTATGGTCCGACGGTCGTCATGTTTACATAGGTTGTGCGCTCGCGGTTAAGTTCCTGTCTATTTTTTCTGTTATTTGCCCCTTGCTGGCAATAGATATGATGACAATAAGTCACAGGAGGAGGGACTTAGGGGGGGCAAGGTTCCCCTCAACCTATTATTGTATCCCACGGCAGTCAAAAGAGTTAAGAACATGATCGTGAGCCCCCGCGCGTGCGAGTAGTGTAAACAAGGCGGGCGGTATGCCCTAATACTACATCCTTAGGTATAATACTGTGTAGCGGGTAGACATGTACATATATTTCAATAATTTGGTAGGCTAATTTTACAGTAGCCTATATCCTTACATTTAAAATTAATAAATAGTCCACTAATATTCTAGGTTAGGTTAGGTTAGGCTTTGGTTAGGCTTGGTTAAATATATTGTTCAATGATTCTTAGTAAATAGGTATCTGAAAAACAGTTCCTCCCGCTACACAGGATCGTACCCCTGGGGTGTTTGAACTTCGAAGAATTGATAAAGTTTGGCCTAGCCTAGCCAGTAGCCTGCCCAGAGTGCCTGAGTGCCCAGTCTATTGCTGATCGGCAGTTGCTGGTTAATAGGACAATAACAAAATTAATTAGTTTATCCTTTAAAAATTACAGCAAGGATGTAATATTCGGGCATAGGCCTACTGCCCGCCTTGTTAACACTGTGCGGACGTTCGCTATCATGTTCCCGTCTATTTTGACTGCCGTGGGATACAATAATAGCCTAGGTTTCCCCCTCACCCTGCCATGACTTATACTCATCATAATAATATTGCCAGCAGGGGCAAATAACGGAAAACATAGCCTTCAAAATAGGCCTAGACGGGAACTTAGGCTAACCACGAGCGATCGACCTATGTAAACATGACGACTGTACGTCCGGATATGATACTACATCCTTCCCAAAGTTACAAATAGCCTAGGCCTATTATACTATGCATAAAAAACAAACAAACAAAGGCCTACCTCCAAATTTTGCCGTTTTATGACTGCAAGAGATTTCCTGGGAATCCTGGGTGGTTGATCTTGGGGCGACTGTGATGCTCGAGATGTGTCTGAGCTCCTCTTGAAAATTATAGGAATAGCATCAGGTTTTTAGACTTAACCTTCCTCCCACTTCCCTAACTAACTCACGAATATGTGCAAAGCATGAGTCTTCAAAATGTTTTTCACACAAACAGGGATGTATTTGTTTATCAGGATTGAACCCAACCCGGTTCACTTTTTGGGTCCATATCTTCCTCATTTGTTTGTTTGGGGGGAATCTCAAGGTTGAAATCCCACGGCCTGACAGGGTATTACACCCAAATGCTGCACAGTAAACCATTATGGAGCGTTTCGAGTCTCACACATCAAAAACACATAAACTATACTCGAGTTCGGTACTTGTGAATTGAACACAATGACGACGCACTCAACTTTGTTGACATGGTTGCCATGGTGATTAGTTTTCAGTTTCCCGCCACATAAAATAATTTGCAGTAATTATTATTTATATATTATCAAATAATTTGACAAATGATATTCATCATTGTATTCCCCAAACAGTTGGCAGTTGTATTTCATTTTTTATTTCATCCTTGGAATTCACCTTTAAAGAAACAGTGTGGAATTACATCATCAAAGGAGGAAAAGCATATGCTTCTTTTATTGATTTATCGAAGACAAAAAAGCTTTTAACCCTTTCCAGCTCCAATACGCGTTTCTGTTCTGTTTCTGGCTACTATTAGACGACTTTATTCAGCTTAGTAACGTTATATGGAAGTCAAAGGGTTGATTGAAATAGTATTTACCCTTTTAATACCCACAGATCCTTCCTAAGCTGCATAAAATCGTCTAATAATTGCCTAAATAAACTGCTAAAACGCGTCAGAGCTTCAAAGGGTTAAATTAGGACAAATATTACTGGACAGAGATGTTCCTCCTGATATTGTACTATTATTGATGCACTATCTTAGACATCAGCAGGCAAGAATACAATGGACTGGAAGGAAAGGTGAACATTTCTTAATAGATAAAGGAGTGAGGCAAGGAGGAATTATCTCACCTCTACTTTTTAAATTATATATTGGTAATGTTATTAATTGTATAGTTTCAATGAACATAGGATGTTGGCTGGGACTGTCTAGAATAAACATTTTAGCTTATGCAGATGATGTGGTGCTTTTAGCTGAATCTGAAAACAATTTGGGTGTACTGTGTGATAGATTTGAAAGGGAGGTTACAGAACCTACAATTATGCATAAACACAAATTAATCAAAATGTGTAATATTTAAGAAAAAAATTATAATCAAGGGGATAATTTAAGAATAATTAATCAATATCAAACTGTAGAGAAATATTAGTACCTGGGACATAATGATTAACTGTAATTGGAGAGATAATTTTGACATTGAAATGCGAGTTTAACACATGTCATGGTAAATTCAATTCTGTATATATAAAGTTTAACCTTTTCAATAATAATACTCTCCTCTTTTATTTAGAACATACTGCTTACCTGAATATGGGTTACAGTTGTGGGATATTGGAAATGCCAGTATGTGTCAATTTTTTAAAGCTTTCAATATTGCCTTCTCTAATGCATTAAAGAAAATTTGTAATGTTCCAAGATATGCAAGTAACCATTGTATAGCAAAATTCACTAATCAGTTCGTACTTAACCACTATATGGCTCGTGTACATAATAGGTGCTTTAAAAGCCTTTTGAAGAAAACTAATGCAATATTTAAGATGTCTCATATAATCCTTAGAGATGGATACCATATATCTAATGCTGTGGTCATTGATGGGTGTCATTCCCCTTCTGTTACTGTTGTTTCTGGTGTTCCACAAGGCAGTGTCCTTGGGCCTTTGCTTTTTATTATTTTTACTGCTTACCTGTGTTCCGAGCTTGAAAATAAACTAATCTCCTATGCTGATGATACAACTTTATATGCGTCAATTCCATCACCAATAGATCGACACGTAATTGCTACTGCTCTGAATTTTTTTTTTTTTTTTTTTTAAGAGACAATGAACGGAGGAAGGAAAAACACAGATAAAACAAAAAGGTCCATGTGCCTAAATGCATCCTCCATTCATAAAATGTTTGTAACAACTGGATTTAAACATTTGTTGATTGTAAGTTTGTGGAAAGCAATTCGAGGGAAGTGAATTCCAAAGAGTAGTAGCTCTGGGGATAAATGAATTCTGATAAGCAGAAGTTCTGCATTGTGGAGGAGAAAGTGTAAATTCATGGGCGCTCTCAGCTGCCCTAGTTCTACGGGGAAAGATGTGGAGAGGCGGCACAATTGAAGCAAGTTCCTCGGAACAATTGCTGTGAAAATATCTGTAGAATAATGCAAGGGATGCAACGTTTCTTCGTATGGCTAATGTAGGAAGGTCCTGTGTGATTGCAGGGTTATTGATTAATCTAATAGCTTTATTTTGAATTTTGTCCAACTGCCTCAATGCAACCACTCCACTTCCACCCCACAGAGGTGAACAGTAATCCATCTGAGAGCGCACATGACTTTTATATATTACGGCCAACTGCTCGTCAGTGAAGAATTCTCGAACTCTGTACAGGAGTCCCAGTTTTTTAGAGGCATTCTTAGCAATGCTTCTAACATAATGTGTCCAGCTCAAGTTAGTAGTTAATGTTACACCGAGAATGTCAATACTAGGGGAAGTGGGAATATTTACATCATTAAAAAATATATGGGAGTCAGTGAGATTCTGTCGGTTAGAAAATTGAATGTACTTGGTTTTCTGTGCATTAAAGGAAACTAGATTATCTTGTCCCCATTCATTAATTCTAGAAAGGTCCTGGTTCAGAGAAATTGCAGTGTTTATTTTTGAATTTATAAGATCGGGTTGGGTGAAAGAATTGGTAAATGTGAAGGAACTGTGGAGTGTTGAGTCATCTGCGTAGGAATGTATTGGATTATGAGTGGTAGATATGAGATCATTGATATGAATGAGGAACAGAGTTGGGGCCAAAACTGATCCCTGGGGAACACCAGCATTTATTGAGTGAAATTGAGAATAAAGGCCATCTACCATTACACGTATTTTTCTGTTATGAAGATAAGAAGAAATTAGTGGAACTAATGATGCAAGGCCGTAGTGTGACATCTTCGACAATAAGGATTGATGCCAGACTCTATCAAATGCCTTTGATATATCCAGTGCTATTGTATGTGTTTCACCATGTTGGTCTGTAGCTTGATTGATTTGATGCGTAAGAAGGCAAAGAATGTCTGCAGTTGATCGACATCGTCTAAAATCATATTGCCTATCACTGATTAATTTATTATTCTCCAGATGCTTAATTATGTGATTATTTAATATAATTTCAAAAACTTTGCCAAGAGTGGAAGTTATAGCTATTGGTCTGTAGTTTGATGGATCTGAAGAGGCACCTTTTTTAGGAACTGGATGGATGTTTGCTTCTTTCCAGGTTACTGGGAAGCATGAGGTATGAGTACACAGACGGAAAAATTTTGCCAATTCAGGAGCGAGCACCAAGGAGCAATTCTTAAGTACTATTGGAGGAATTTCATCTGGACCAGGAGCCTTATCTACTGAGAGATTCTGCAAAATAGTTTTGACATGTCTGGTGTGGATCTTAAGTGAGGGAATTTCAGGTGAATTAAAATTAAGTACAGGGACATCTTGATTTATGTCATCTAAGGTTGAGTTGGTGGAGAAAATATCTGCAAGAAGGTTAGCTTTACCTCGTGGGTCACTTACAAGATTGCCAGTCGGAGATTTTAATGGTGGAATGGATGAAGCAGTAGTGAAGTTGGATTTGAATGAGTTAAGAGTAGACCAAAATATTTTGTTATCATTTGGATTATTTAGAAGTTTATTTGCCTGCTTATGGAGAAAGTTTGATTTAGTTAGGTTTAATACAGTTTTGGCATGATTTCTGATGTTTCTAAAGTAATTAAAGGCTTCATGTGTTTTTGATCTTGTGTATGCATTGTAGGCTATTGCTTTTTGTTCAGTTACTCTAGCACAATTATGGTCAAACCATTTAGGTGAATTAGATCTTTTACTGTACTTTTGATGAGGAATAAAAGTTTCCATTCCAATTTTTACAAAATCTTGTATGTGGCTCAAGGTGGAGTGTGCATCATTAGAAAAGAAAGAGGTCCAGGGAATATCAATAAAGAAACCTTGAAGACCCTCCCAGTCTGCCCTATCGTAATGCCATTTAGTCACCAAAACAGGTTCAGAGTGGGAAGGTGTGGTAGGTGATAGACAGGTGGCCTGTATCAGACAGTGATCAGAAGATCCAAGTGGGGACCTCACTGTAACATCATAATTTTCTGAATTGGTTGTTAAAAATAAGTCCAGTAGGTGGGAATTATGATTAGGATTATCTGGTACACGGGTGGGTTGGTTGACTAGTTGAATGAGATTAAATGAGTCTGCAAATAGCTCACATTCAAGGCCAGCATCATCAGTCCTGGCTGAATGAGTGAGCCATTCAACATTATGGACATTAAAATCACCCAACACAGTGATTTCAGAAGAAGCATTTAAGTTGAGGACACCGAGTTGTGAGGACAGAGAATCAAAAAGACTTTGCTCTGGAGGAGTATTTGGGGAACGGTAGATGCAACATATGTATTTAAATTTACCAGCAGAAATTAATTTGTATATAGAATAATCAAAATAGGGACAATTGAAACTAGTAACCTCCTCCAGGGCAATTTCAGATTTTGCGAAGCAACATACACCACCTTTAGGTCTGAAATTTTGGAGCAGTTGATAACCTGGAAAATTAAATCTAGATGTGTCAGATGTGGATGTTACTTGAGTCTCTGTCAAAAAAAGGAGAGTAGGGGATTCTGCTTGAAGAAATTGGTGTACAGAATTGATGTTAGAGTGAAGTCCCCTTATATTACTAAAGAAATAGCTGTACTGACAAGCAGCTTTGGGACGTTGCAATGCTCTTGACACAGTCGCATGATGACGACCGGGAGGGCCCTGTGTCAATAACCCAACCCTGCCGGGGGTGGATATCCGAGGGACCACCAGGTTTGCTCTTAACAATTGTACTGCCATATTTATAAGGTAAGTGTATGGTGTTACATGTATGATATGTAGTGGGAAGAGTAGTATTTTATGGATAGAGGATAGCGATGTAGGGCAATGTCGTGAAGTTGGATGTGTATGTTATATAAAGAGGGTTTTCCTGATACCCCTGATGGGAATAGGGATTTAGCCAAAATTACATCATGGTGTGAACTTTGGGGCGTGAAATTTAATGCTAGTAAAACACACTCCATTATCATCAGCAGATCTCGTACCTTGGATCCACCCCATACTTATCTACAAGTTTCTGGCGAGCAAATTGAGAATGTGGATACTATGCGTTTGTTAGGAGTTACTCTTGATCCCAAACTTACTTATGAAAAGCATATTCGTTCTTTCTCCTCTTCCATTTCCCCAAAAATTGGTCTGCTTCGCAATGTTTATAAAACATTTGCTTGTGACGCCACAGTTATCAAGTCTTTTTATGCTTTTATTTTGCCACATTTCGAGTACTGCTCACTTGTCTGGTTGTCAGCAGCTGACTGCCATCTCAAGTTGCTTGACAGGTCGCTAAATTCCATCAGTTCTATTCTACCTCATTTGTCTTTTGATCTGTGTCATCGACGTAAAGTTGGTGCCCTTAGTCTTTTATTTAAAGTTTTTAACAACCCTCAGCATCTCTTACATGGGGTTCTGCCTGGGCCCTATGTCCGGGCTCGTGCAACTAGATTCACAACCAATCTTAATGATCTTGCCATGAGCCGTGTTAATTTTTCTACTACACAGTTTTCACGGTGTTTTGTGCCGGCCATGGTTGACTTGTGGAATAAGTTACCAAATGAGCTAGTCAATTCAGCTCATATCTCCATTTTTAAGTCTAGAGTTAATGTTTTTTTGCAGCATTAATTCTAATTTTTAAACTTATTTTATTCTATTTTATTGTATTATATTTATACTTGATATCCTTCACTGCATAATATGTTATCTGTGTTTAATATGTGTATATGTACAGTATACAGTATATGTTTTAGTTTTTTCCTAAGTTGCCGTAGTCTCTCTCCAGTGCCTCCGGGTGTTTTGTGTGGATTCGTCTTGATGGTGTTTCTGCACCCTGGTTGGAGACTTCGGCATCTCATATAATAATAATAATAATAATAATATAAAATATTTTAATAATAAGTATGGATACATTTTTATCACTTCGAGATGGATGTTATAAATTCAAGAAATTCTTGAGTTCAAAACCACGAAATTAGAACTGGAGTGCAGGTAGCGGAATTGTTTGTAGAATTTAGGGTCAATATCATAGACTGTTGGTACTGATTTGATATCTCTATTGTTTACAATGAACACTGATTTCATATATTGTTTTAGGCATATGCATTATTTATTTAATACAAAATAAAGTTTGATTGATTGATTGATTGATTGCTAGCACTCTACCATACTATCCTTAACCTGGGAAAGGAGTGCATCATCATAGGAGGTTTTGGTTGTGGAAGGTGAGGGTCCTCATAATATCCTAGGCCTACAAAAAATAATTTTAAAACACCCCTGTGGCACTCAAAACAAAGCAATATGTGATTAGGTGAGATAATTCCTCTTTATTACATGCTACCATTCTTATATATGTGTTCCAACCACCCCGCTTCCCCCTCCTCAATTATCACCTATATTTCCTCTTATTCCCCCTTTTATCGGGTAATTTTCGGCACAAATTTCCTTTCCTTTGTCTCTATAGCATGGGCGAGGCATCTAGAGATTCTTGCAACAGAGAGACTTCTACTTAAAGCCATCAGTGTCCCTTGAAAACTCGGGAGGAGAGGATATATGCTGCCGCCGATCTCCCCTCATGAATGGACCGGTCAGCAATAATAAAAACAAATGTCATCCCCCAAACACTATTCACACATGTTTTATTGCTCTTAAATGTTAATATCTTCATTTTAGACGTTAAATAGGTGCATATGAATACGTAATAACGATATTTATGGTAAAATGCTGATTTTTGTCGAGAATGAACCAAAATACCTGCGCATGGCGAGATGTTTCAAATACTATAGTCTAGTCTTTGCCGTGTTAAGAATATATATATATATATATATATATATATATATATATATATATATATATATATATATATATATATATATATATGTATATATGTATATATATATTAAAATACCAGATAAATACAACACCACGCCTTCACTACCACCAAGCGATTTTCCCGCACTCCCAACCAGACCTCTGAAACAAAAGGAAGCAACTACCACCCCTCCAAGATGTGCTAGAGTAGCTTCCATAGATGTAGCACATCCTCCAACACCTGGGAAGAAACTAACAATCACCATCGACATTCCCGAGGCACACCGGAGAAGAAAAGATGGAAAGGAAAGGCAACCAAAGAAAAGATACCATAAACATCATACCTCCAAGCGCCATTCTACCTCTAAGCCGCGTCACCGCTGTGACCGTGAGGCCAGGAGGGACTACCCCAAGAGTTCCCCCCCCGCACCTGTGCCCTTATTATTCTGAGACGGACCGGCAGGAACAACCCAACAAAAGGTATGACTACCGCGGACAGATAGATCATGACAGTTGGAAAGCTCTTAGTTATCTATCACTGGAAGATAACTAATAGCTGGAAGATTTTGGCCCCTTTTTAATATTGGAATAAAACCCTGATCACACTAGTGATAAACCATTACTTCCAATCTTATTTAACATTGTGGCTCATCAAAGGAATTTTGTATTAAACCTTACTGGAGGCTACCTAATATCTGTTCCTCTGCTTAGATCCGTCGTTGTTATTAACCTGAGCGCGGCGAGCCTATGGTTTTTAAAAAGTCGCGCTAGGCGAAGGTCTTGTGGGTAAATCCCAACAAATTTCGTAATTTTACGATAAATATCGTTATTACTTATTCATATGCGCCTATTTTACGTTTAATATGAAGATATTAACATGTAACTACAATAAAACAAGTGGAAATAGTAATTGGGGAGTGAAAAAGATAAATTATTGTTGAGGCGCGCGAGCCCTACACCCTCCCCTCTCGAGGCCTGAAGCGACACTGATGTCTCGCTAGTGCTGTCTCTCTCTTCCCCCGCTCCCTATATGCGTCCCAGATGACCTTGAAATCGGGTGAGAGATATTGCTTTGGAAAATAAACCGATAAACAAGGGAAGAAGAGGAAAAATATGTGATAATTGAAGAGGGGGGGGGGGTTGACATATGTGGAGGAGTGATAGAAGGTATGGAGGAGAATTATCTCACTTAACCCTCCCGATCCAGCAACTAATTTATCTAACTTACGGTCAGACATTCTCTAATTTGCCATGAAATATCAGGCTGGGCGAGTTTTCGAAGCCTTGTGTTTTTCTGTATTTTCATCCACCAGAATGCTGTTTATTGTGATGTATCATATGTCAATGGAAAGAGGAATATTTATAGTACATAATAAAACAAAACAAAATGTAAATAAATCGAAATATGAAAGTGTAAATGAGTCCGGAATACAATTATTTCCCATGCAATTGTCTTCACACCGTCCTAGCTCTAAATTGTGAGTGATGACCATATATTTTGTTTTGCTCAAATAATAGTATTTTTTCTCCTCTTTCCAAATCTGAAAACAGAAATTGTTTATCTTCAATAGTTCTCAAGCAGTGACCGAAAACAAAAAAAATATATTTTGATTGATATGGTTTATAACATTTTCGATTTATTTCGTTGGTACGAAGTGTATGGTTTTAAATTTAGGCTGTATGAATACGGCAAATAATGCTGATGAGTATAAAACAAACTAGAAGTTCCTAGGACAAATACTTTTTGCGCTATGAATATTTGAAGTGAAGAGCCAAAATGCGAATATTTATGCTTCACCCATCTCTATTCCGGCGATGCTAGCCGGGTTCCGAGCTGTTCCCCACCTCGTGGTTACGTTATTTGCTCGGATACGTATATAACTGTACAAATCACCAGAATCGAAAAATTGTGCTCTTTCCAATGGTGAAAACAAAAATACTATAGCGTAATTGGTTCGCGAGCTATGCGCAATTGTTTCCATGCAGAGACCGAAAACAAAAAATAGATATGGTTTATAACATTTTCGATTTATTTCGTTACTACGAAGTGTATGGTTTTAAATTTAACACCTTACGAGCGGCCTATGCGGTTTATTTATGTGTACCGCCCAGCGGGGTGTTTTTAGCCAAAATAGGGCTGTTAACGTGATCATTTTCATGCCTAAATAAGACCCAGAACGTAAAACAAGTATCTATCCCTGAAAGGGCATAAACAGAGCTTTCGAATGACACCATAACGATCCTTGTATGATGGATAGTTTTCTTGCAATAACCGTGCAACGCGAGTGCAAAAAGCAGGTAATTCGGTACTTTCGGTACATAATTGAGTATGTAGCGAGTGAGAGAGGGAGGAGGGAGCTGAGATTTGTGTCAGTAGGTTCGCCGCGGTGGTCTGGAGCAGTCATACGCTCGCTAGTCTCCTGCCACCACTTGTCTCTCTCTCTCAGCCACATTACGTGCTGAAATTGCCACTCGAGTTATGTCGAGCGCCGCCACATAGTCCAGCTTTATTTAACTCGACTTAAGTGGTGAGCCGACTTTTAGGGGTTAAACTGTATGAATACGGCAAATAATGCTGATGAGTATAAAACAAACTAGAAGTTCCTAGGACAAATAATTTTTGCGCTATGAATATTTGAAATGCAGAGCCAAAATGCGAATATTTACGCTTCACCCGTCTCTTTTCCGTCCGAGCTGTTCCCCACCTCGGCATTGGTTTATTTGCTCGGATAAGTACATAACTGTTTATATCACCGTCATCGGAAAATTATGCTCTTTCTAATGGAGAAAACAAAAATAATATAGCGTTATTGGTTCGCGAGCTATGCGCAATTGTTTCCATGCATTGTTATTGTTATGTAAATATATGAGAATGTTTATACAGTTGTATATCTTTGCCACAATGTACAACATTTACATAAATATATAAATATAATATATATATATATATATATATATATATATATATATATATATATACCGGTATATATATATATATATATATATATATATATATATATATGTTAGTATAGCCAGGTAATAGATTCTCTTTTAAACAGACGAGGTTAAAGGCAATAGCAGTTTCAGCATTTAGTATTATATTGTTACAGTTTTCAATATTTCTAACAATTTTCCTCTGGGGTTCAGAGATGAGGTACAACAGGTTAGCAAAATTCATGGTGGATCCAACGTTTCACAAGTAAACATCTTGCATCTTCAGGGAATGGGCAGGTAATGATTAGAATAAGGACAAAGCAACATATTTATACAAAATTCGAGGATCAAGAATAGGTAGGTGGGCGGAGCTACTTGGTGTGGGGTGGCTGTTCATTGGTCGAAGGCAGTCTATTCGCGAGACGGGCACTAAATCTTATCGGTGGTTGGTTGTTGGCTGTGGGTGGCTGTGATTGGTTGGTGTTGTCAGTAGTGTGCTGATCGCGGAAAGGTACGGGAGGGGGGCACAGGGCGAGAGGAACGAGGGCAGTATGCCTGTAGCGCTTGCCTGAAGGAAGAATTTGAAGGTCTTGTGTTTGGTTGTTGATGCTGGGGTTGAGCGTTTGGATATATAGCTTCTAAAATAGCTAGTCTTCTGGGGTCTGATTCTTTGTCGAGTATGGTAGTTTGTTTGTCTAGGTCGGCGCGAGTTAGGGCAAGATGGTGGGGGGCTTGATAGTGATCTTTTATAGCGCCAGATTGAAGGTGGAGGGTTAGTCGACGGGAAAGGCGAGTCTGTGTCATTCCAACATAGGATAGGGGTCCACAGTCCCCAGAGGTGCAAATATGCTGGTATATCACATGATCGTCTTTCGGTTGGTTGGTGGAAATGGGGCGGTTACGGAGGACAAGGTTGGAGGTCTTAGGAGATTTGTAGTAAATAATGAGTTTTATTTTATTGTCAGGGTTGGTGGGGAGGACGTTTTTGTGAATTATTTCTTTCATAATGGATTCGTCTGTTGTGTGGTCGGAAGATATGTAGTTTCTGTAGAAAAATGTAATGTCATTGGCCGGGTTGGTGCTAGGGTGGTCTTGTTTGTACCATTTTTCTAGGTGGTGGTTGATGGCATTGGTGACGTCAGTGTTGGAATACCCATTGTTGACTAGGACCTGGGTGAGCCTTTCCAATTCATTGTGTGTGTCATTCCAGGTGGTGCAATGGGTGAGGGCTCTCCTGACATAGGCGGCGATGGTGGACTGATGGTATCGTTTAGGGCATTCACTTTCCCCATTAAGACATTGGCCATTGTTAGTAGGTTTGGTGTACACCGTAGTTTTGAAGCCGTGGTCGTGGAGGGAGACAAGGAGGTCGAGGAAGGGTAGATGACCATCGGTGGTTTCTTCGTATGTGAAGTTGAGTCCGGAGGCGGCCATGAAGCGCTGCTGGAGTCCCTGAGTTCGCCCAGGTCCTTCACCCGCACGAAGATATCATCGATGTACCTGCAGTAGACAGTGGGCCGGTGGGCAGCCAGGAGTTCCTCTTCGATAGTTCCCATGAAGAAATTGGCGAACAGGACCCCCAGGGGGTTTCCCATCGCTACACCGTCGATTTGCTGGTACATATTCCCGCGGGGGCAGAGGAAAGGGGACTCCTTGGTACATAGTTCCAAGAGCGTCTTCAGGGCCTTCTCCGGGATGTCCAGGGCATTAGGGCAGTGGTAAACTCGACGTAGGATAAAATCTATTGTCTTGTCAACGGGCACGTTGGTAAACAAACTCTCTACGTCGAGGGAGGCGATGATGTGGTCGTTAGCAGGGGGGGCATCTCGTAGAATTTCAAGGAAGTCATAAGCAGAGTTGAGGTTGTATTGCCGAGGAACAAAAGGGGTGAGGAGTTTGTTCAGGGCCTTGGCGGTCTGGTAGGTAGCAGTAGGGATCTGTGATATGATGGGGCGGAGGGGGTTCCCGGGTTTGTGGGTTTTTATAGTACCGTAAGCATAACCTGGGGTGAATTCGCCGATGAGTTTCTTCAGGTGTACGCCATCGGCTTTGGCGTTGATAGCAGTGATGGTGGTGTTGGCTTTCCTTTTTATTTCGTCAGTAGGATTGCGAGTGATCCTTTTGAATTTGTTTTTATCACTAAGAATGTCGTCCATTTTCCGTAGGTATTCTTCTTTTCCGTGTATCACAAGGCAGGAGGCCTTATCAGCTCGTCGGATGATGATGTTGGGGTTCTCTTTAAGTTGTTTAGCGGCTTTGAAGTGGTGTTTGTTGAGGAGCTTGCTTTGGTGGGATCCCCTGGTTTTGGCGGCTTCTGCTAGTAGGGTGGGTTGTAGGGCTGGGGTGGTGGTGATCTTGCCGTCTTTCTGGGATCATAGGATGTCATCCAGTAGGACTTCAATTTCAAGGCGTTTTCGGTGGGGTCCCGGCTTGGAAATGTAGTGGCAATTTAAGCCTTTGTTCAGTAGGTCTTCTTGGTCCGGCGTTATGGTGGTGTTGGTGAGGTTAATATATCCTTTAGTTGGCTTGGGAAGTTTTATGTTTCCACCATATAGACGGGAGAGTTTTTGGATGGTAGTGTTCTCTGTTTGTCGTCTGTGTTGTTCGTTGAGTTGTTGGAGTTTTTGGTTGATTTCTGTTTTGATGTGGTTAGGGGTGGTTTCTTCTTCTTCATCCCATTTCTGTAGCAGGGCGTCACGTTCATATCGGAGATTGGTGGTGGTCTCTCGTTTCTCAGCTAATTCTTCTCGTATCAGTTCTTCACGAAACTGGCGGGTGCTAGTACGATGTCTGGCATTCTCGTTGTGGAGTTTTATGTTAGTATAGCCAGGTAATAGATTCTCTTTTAAACAGACGAGGTTAAAGGCAATAGCAGTTTCAGCATTTAGTATTTTATTGTTACAGTTTTCAATATTTCTAACAATTTTCCTCTGGGGTTCAGAGATGAAGTACAACAGGTTAGCAAAATTCATGGTGGATCCAACGTTTCACAAGTAAACATCTTGCATCTTCAGGGAATGGGCAGGTAATGATTAGAATAAGGACAAAGCAACATATTTATACAAAATTCGAGGATCAAGAATAGGTAGGTGGGCGGAGCTACTGGGTGTGGGGTGGCTGTTCATTGGTGGAAGGCAGTCTATTCGCGAGACGGGCACTAAATCTTATCGGTGGTTGGTTGTTGGCTGTGGGTGGCTGTGATTGGTTGGTGTTGTCAGTAGTGTGCTGATCGCGGAAAGGTACGGGAGGGGGGCACAGGGCGAGAGGAACGAGGGCAGTATGCCTGTAGCGCTTGCCTGAAGGAAGAATTTGAAGGTCTTGTGTTTGGTTGTTGATGCTGGGGTTGAGCGTTTGGATATATAGAGCTTCTAAAATAGCTAGTCTTCTGGGGTCTGATTCTTTGTCGAGTATGGTAGTTTGTTTGTCTAGGTCGGCGCGAGTTAGGGCAAGATGGTGGGGGGCTTGATAGTGATCTTTTATAGCGCCAGATTGAAGGTGGAGGGTTAGTCGATGGGAAAGGCGAGTCTGTGTCATTCCAACATAGGATAGGGGTCCACAGTCCCCAGAGGTGCAAATATGCTGGTATATCACATGATCGTCTTTCGGTTGGTTGGTGGAAATGGGGCGGTTACGGAGGACAAGGTTGGAGGTCTTAGGAGATTTGTAGTAAATAATGAGTTTTATTTTATTTTCAGGGTTGGTGGGGAGGACGTTTTTGTGAATTATTTCTTTCATAATGGATTCGTCTGTTGTGTGGTCGGAAGATATGTAGTTTCTGTAGAAAAATGTAATGTCATTGGCCGGGTTGGTGCTAGGGGAGTCTTGTTTGTACCATGAATTTGGCTAACCTGTTGTACCACATCTCTGAACCCCAGAGGAAAATTGTTAGAAATATTGAAAACTGTAACAATAAAATACTAAATGCTGAAACTGCTATTGCCTTTAACCTCGTCTGTTTAAAAGAGAATCTATTACCTGGCTATACTAACATAAAACTCCACAACGAGAATGCCAGACATCGTACTAGCACCCGCCAGTTTCGTGAAGAACTGATACGAGAAGAATTAGCTGAGAAACGAGAGACCACCACCAATCTCCGATATGAACGTGACGCCCTGCTACAGAAATGGGATGAAGAAGAAACCACCCCTAACCACATCAAAACAGAAATCAACCAAAAACTCCAACAACTCAACGAACAACACAGACGACAAACAGAGAAGACTACCATCCAAAAACTCTCCCGTCTATATGGTGGAAACATAAAACTTCCCAAGCCAACTAAAGGATATATTAACCTCACCAACACCACCATAACGCCGGACCAAGAAGACCTACTGAACAAAGGCTTAAATTGCCACTACATTTCCAAGCCGGGACCCCACCGAAAACGCCTTGAAATTGAAGTCCTACTGGATGACATCCTACGATCCCAGAAAGACGGCAAGATCACCACCACCCCAGCCCTACAACCCACCCTACTAGCAGAAGCCGCCAAAACCAGGGGATCCCACCAAAGCAAGCTCCTCAACAAACACCACTTCAAAGCCGCTAAACAACTTAAAGAGAACCCCAACATCATCATCCGACGAGCTGATAAGGCCTCCTGCCTTGTGATACACGGAAAAGAAGAATACCTACGGAAAATGGACGACATTCTTAGTGATAAAAACAAATTCAAAAGGATCACTCGCAATCCTACTGACGAAATAAAAAGGAAAGCCAACACCACCATCACTGCTATCAACGCCAAAGCCGATGGCGTACACCTGAAGAAACTCATCGGCGAATTCACCCCCGGTTATGCTTACGGTACTATAAAAACCCACAAACCCGGGAACCCCCTCCGCCCCATCATATCACAGATCCCTACTGCTACCTACCAGACCGCCAAGGCCCTGAACAAACTCCTCACCCCTTTTGTTCCTCGGCAATACAACCTCAACTCTGCTTATGACTTCCTTGAAATTCTACGAGATGCCCCCCCTGCTAACGACCACATCATCGCCTCCCTCGACGTAGAGAGTTTGTTTACCAACATGCCCGTTGACAAGACAATAGATTTTATCCTACGTCGAGTTTACCACTGCCCTAATACGCCCCCCCCTGGACATCCCGGAGAAGGCCCTGAAGACGCTCTTGGAACTATGTACCAAGGAGTCCCCTTTCCTCTGCCCCCGCGGGAATATGTACCAGCAAATCGACGGTGTAGCGATGGGAAGCCCCCTGGGGGTCCTGTTCGCCAATTTCTTCATGGGAACTATCGAAGAGGAACTCCTGGCTGCCCACCGGCCCACTGTCTACTGCAGGTACATCGATGATATCTTCGTGCGGGTGAAGGACCTGGGCGAACTCAGGGACCTCCAGCAGCGCTTCATGGCCGCCTCCGGACTCAACTTCACATACGAAGAAACCACCGATGGTCATCTACCCTTCCTCGACCTCCTTGTCTCCCTCCACGACCACGGCTTCAAAACTACGGTGTACACCAAACCTACTAACAATGGCCAATGTCTTAATGGGGAAAGTGAATGCCCTAAACGATACCATCAGTCCACCATCGCCACCTATGTCAGGAGAGCCCTCACCCATTGCACCACCTGGAATGACACACACAATGAATTGGAAAGGCTCACCCAGGTCCTAGTCAACAATGGGTATTCCAACACTGACGTCACCAATGCCATCAACCACCACCTAGAAAAATGGTACAAACAAGACCCCCCTAGCACCAACCCGGCCAATGACATTACATTTTTCTACAGAAACTACATATCTTCCGACCACACAACAGACGAATCCATTATGAAAGAAATCATTCACAAAAACGTCCTCCCCACCAACCCTGACAATAAAATAAAACTCATTATTTACTACAAATCTCCTAAGACCTCCAACCTTGTCCTCCGTAACCGCCCCATTTCCCAACCAACCGAAAGACGATCATGTGATATACCAGCATATTTGCACCTCTGGGGACTGTGGACCCCTATCCTATGTTGGAATGACACAGACTCGCCTTTCCCGTCGACTAACCCTCCACCTTCAATCTGGCGCTATAAAAGATCACTATCAAGCCCCCCACCATCTTGCCCTAACTCGCGCCGACCTAGACAAACAAACTACCATACTCGACAAAGAATCAGACCCCAGAAGACTAGCTATTTTAGAAGCTCTATATATCCAAACGCTCAACCCCAGCATCAACAACCAAACACAAGACCTTCAAATTCTTCCTTCAGGCAAGCGCTACAGGCATACTGCCCTCGTTCCTCTCGCCCTGTGCCCCCCTCCCGTACCTTTCCGCGATCAGCACACTACTGACAACACCAACCAATCACAGCCACCCACAGCCAACAACCAACCACCGATAAGATTTAGTGCCCGTCTCGCGAATAGACTGCCTTCCACCAATGAACAGCCACCCCACACCCAGTAGCTCCGCCCACCTACCTATTCTTGATCCTCGAATTTTGTATAAATATGTTGCTTTGTCCTTATTCTAATCATTACCTGCCCATTCCCTGAAGATGCAAGATGTTTACTTGTGAAACGTTGGATCCACCATGAATTTTGCTAACCTGTTGTACCTCATCTCTGAACCCCAGAGGAAAATTGTTAGAAATATTGAAAACTGTAACAATAAAATACTAAATGCTGAAACTGCTATTGCCTTTAACCTCGTCTGTTTAACACCTTACGAGCGGCCTATGCGGTTTATTTATGTGTACCGCACAGCGGGGTGTTTTTAGCCAAAATAGGTCTGATTACGTGATCATTTTCATGCCTAAATAAGACCCAGAACGTAAAACAAGTACCTATCCCTGAAAGGGCATAAACAGAGCTTTCGAATGACACCATAACGATCCTTGTATGATGGATAGTTTTCTTGCAATAACCGTGCAACGCGAGTGCAAAAAGCAGGTAATTCGGTACTTTCAGTACATAATTGAGTATGTAGCGAGTGAGAGAGGGAGGAGGGAGCTGAGATTTGTGTCAGTAGGTTCGCCGCGGTGGTCTGGAGCAGTCATACGCTCGCTAGTCTCCTGCCACCACTTGTCTCTCTCTCTCAGCCACATTACGTGCTGAAATTGCCACTCGAGTTATGTCGAGCGCGCCGCCACATAGTCCAGCTTTATTTAACTCGACTTATGTTGCTCGCCGCTAAATAAGGGTTAAAAGAGAATATATATATATATATATATATATATATATATATATATATATATATATATATATATATATATATATATATAAAATAATCAAATATAATAAATGAAATAAATCAAATCAAATAAATAATATATAATAAAATAAAAGTGTAATAATAATATAAATTCTCGATTATGGGCCTTAGGCTTGCTTGGGACCTTGGGGCTGATCCGCTAGACACCCTGGGGAACAGGAATAAAAAAAAATATATATATACCGGGTATATATATATATATATATATATATATATATATATATATATATATATATATATATTATATATATATTATTATATATATATATGTACTGTATATATAAATAAATAAATAAAATAAATAAAATAAAAAATATAATAATAATATAAATACTCGATTATGGGCCTTGGGCTTGCTCGGGACCTTGGGGCTGATCCGCTAGACAGCCTGGGGAACAGGAATAATAAAGAAAAAACACAAATATATATATACCGGGTATATACGTATATATATATATATATATATATATATATATATATATATATATATATATATATAAATAAAATAAATAAAATAAAAAATATAATAATAATATAAATACTCTATTATGGGCCTTGGGCTTGCTCAGGACCTTGGGGCTGATCTGCTAGACACCCTGGGGAACAGGAATAACAAAACAAATATATACGGTATATATATAAAATAAATAAAATAAACATAAACAAAATGAAATAAATAAAATAAAATAAATAAAAACTAATAAATCAAATATATAAATATTTAAATAAAATACAAAATATGATAATAATATAAATACTCGATTATGGGCCTTGGGCTTGCTCGGGACCTTGGGGCTGTTATATACTGTATATAGGCTATATATAATATATATATATATATATATAATAATATACTGTAATATAACTAAAATTCCATAGAGTACTTACCATACTTCCTGTAAGCATTCCTGTGACATCTTCGTGATTATAATGTATTTATTTCGTAGGCAGTATTTATTGATAAATATATTTGTCTTTCAAGCAAAAAATAGTGTAAAGTCATCAATGATACCTAGACAAAACTGCATCAATACTCAAGGGGTTAACCAAGATTCACTCCCCTCAGTCACCAAAAGTCACAAGTAACATCTTATATACATATATAGTTCAAATTATTCACTAAACACTTTCACTGGGTAGATGAAATAATCCATAATTGCCTGCCTATAGCTAGGCATGGTGGGCCAGAGGGAGGGAGCCCAGAATTTAAAGGGCCGGGACCCTGCCTCACAGTCTGGGGGCCAGGAAACTACTGACTTTACATAGGCCCGCGCTCCTCAGAGAGGGACGCTATGGTGTTGCTAGATACTTCCTTTTGTAACTTACTGATGCCTAATTTACCAGTCCAAATTGAGTCAAAATCGAGTCATAAACTTATTTTTGGCGAATATTTCTAACTTACAGGTGGCATTATGACGCGATTGCGTCATACGAGCACTCTTGGAGGGGTGGCGTTATGACTCGATCGCGTCCTATAGATGTGAGAGGGTTAATCACATATTTGTTTTGTTTTGAGTGCTACTGGGGTCTTTTAAAAGTTTGTTTTAAGGCCTTGGCTCATATGAGGATGCCCGCCCTCGTAAGGTTCAGACTCATATGAGGACGCTTGCCATTCTTGGGTTAATAAAGAATGCTGATTTGTCAAGCGCTCTATTAGTAACAAACCACCCCCGTCTTATTAATAGTTCACTCACTGACTGGACTTTGATAAGGCAAGGGCTCCGTGAGATACCGTCCTGCATAACGGCACTCAACAATACTGGCTCTGGAACATGATATCGGTAAAGGCCAACATTTCCTCATTAAAACGCAGTCACTGAAAGACTCTTATAACGGTCAGAACAGTTAAGAGACGTTGCGTCACAAACAACACTCTTACGTTAGTTCGATGACGTGCTGCAGATGCACTGGCATATTGCACGCGACATTCAAGGCCCAACACCCAAGAGTAGAGGAAAGTCTGAATCAAAACTCTTATAACAGTCAGAGCAGATAGTGAGTTCTTTCCTACCTTAGTTCGATAATACTATACAGATGCACTGGTATATTGTATGTTTTATTCAAGACCCAACACCCAAGAGTTCGAGTCTCCATTTACTGTCATCCAGCCACGTCAGGACAACCACCTTGGCCCAGATCCTCACCAGAAGACTACAAAGTGCTCATATATAATCTATAGTGAAAACCCTCATAAGTATTGGTGCTATACCTTATTATTAAAAGGAAGTACTCTATTTAATCTTTATATCTCCTTTATATGCTACTGAAAACGCCTAAGAAGTACTAGTGATAATCCGTTGTTAATAGAAGTACTTAGTGTTGATGCAAGATATATGTAAATATATAAAATAGTAAAAGAGTACAAGAACTAGTGACGTGCCTTATGTAAAAGGAAGTATTTGAGTGAATCTATAATATTCAATTTTTGCAATTTGAAACAATATAAGTACTAGTGATGCCCACCTAATTTAGGGAAGTACTTAAATTAAAGTTCTATATATTCATACTAAGTGAAAGATATTAAGTATAATAATTAACCCGTGAAACAATATATACTTAATAATATACCTGTGTCATGCATTAAAAGAAATCCAAGTGTCTTACCTCGATTGAAGGGAGTACTATTCTATAGTGAAATTAATAAGTACAAATGTAATACCTCGATTGAATGGAGTACTAATACTGTATATATTTAAATTAACCAGTACAAGTGTTATACCTCGATTGAAGGGAGTACTAAGATATATTGGGTTTAATAAGTACAAGTGTAATACCTCGATTGAAGGGAGTACTATATTATATTATCCGAGCCAAGTCTTAAGAGTGAACGAAGATTGTGGAGCCTCGTTCGTGCGCCTCATTTATGTTTATACCATTTACTATTATTTAACCCGTACTGTACCGTAGGATACAGTAATAAAAGTCCTCCCCAGTCCCAAGCAATGTGGCCAAAATGGCAGGAGAGACCACCTTTCCACCTCAAGAGATGAGGCAACACTGGCTCTCTCACCCTTCAGTGGGTCTTATATAAGCTGAGAAGTGTTGCCATAACACGAGCAGTGCTCAAACGGTCGTGGTTCCTGGTACAGCCTTGTACAGGCAGTTACAAGGAAAGTACATTACTGATGGCTATAGCCGTCGCTAGGACTGTGGAGTTAATTATCTACTAACGGCTATAACTGTCGCTGGAACTGGAGGGGTTAAATGCGATATCAATGTGTGCTTAATATAATAATATAAATGTAACCTTTGTTATACTTATCCTTTATTACCTTCTGTGCATGTGTTGAAACTAATTCGGCTCCTCTAGTCAAGTAGAACCTACCTAATTCATCCAATCAACCCCAGTAAAAACTTGGCATAACATTGGCGGCAGGCGGTGGTTCTTGATTCGGGAAGAAGTCATTTGACACAAAAATCAAAAGGAAATAGAGTGTTCTATCACATACGTCATCATAGCTACACGCTCTCACATCCCCATATCAAAGTATGAGGCGGAAGCTTATGATATTCGCATCTATTTAGATATGGCAAGTCCAGTGGTCAGCCTGGCATATCAGACCGATCACGAAAAGATCGCAGTTCTGCTAACTTACTTTGGAAAGGTTGTGTCCCTGGTAGCCGGACATGTGACCCCAGAATTAACTTGGGATCAATTCGGGACTATTGTCATTAATGCTGTGCAACCGTCACTAGGCCCCGCTGTTGCCTTAAACAAAATCGACAAGATCAAATATGAATGAGACCTAGACGTAACCCTGGGATTAGTGACCCACCAGGTGCAAACTGCTTATCCTCTCCATAATCCAGAACAACAACAGCAACAAATATTCTCTGTGCTCTTGAGAATGCTCCCCTCGTGTGTTAAAGAGCATTTCTCCATCCACGATCCCGTCCGATCGTACACTGACGTGTCTTTATATGCAATAGGTGCTGTGTTAACTCAGGTGCAAGATGGTCGCGAGCACATCATCGCTTGCACCAGCTCTACTTTAAATACAGCACAACAAAATTATGCAGCAACAAAAAGAGTGTCTAGGAGTATTCTGGGCATTAAACCATTTTCGCTCTTTTCTTCTCGGCACCAAAGTCGTCATCATAACTGACCATCAATCACTGCAATGGCTCAGGAAATCAGAAACAAACTGTGCTCTATTTGTCCGCTGGCTTGAAACATTAAAAGAATTCTACTTCGAAATCCACTATCGCCCAGGAAAACTTCATACAAATGCAGACGCCCTTTCACGCCTACCTGTTACCACTGCTTGCATAAACCAACCTCCCATCATAAATACTCCTAAAAATCAACTTAACATAGTTACCCCTATACATTCACCTCTTTTTCTTCACTACAATAATTACACCATAGTCTACCCTATGAATTCCACTTCCGTATTTCCTCAAATAAATAATATAGTTACCCCTCCCCCCCTCATTTCACCAAATTTAAGTCAATACCACAGTACCCCCTCCAAACATGACATGACTAAACAGCCACTACCATCAACTGAAAAAAAAAAACTCTCCCTGCTACACTCCTGGCTCAACAAGAACAAACCTAAATGGATCCCCGAAGATGTTTTTTACAACCTTCATCGTGTCGGTGACCAACTATACACTGAGTATGGACACATCGCCGTTGACCCACAAACAGCACAAAACATCCTTTTAATAATCTACAACCGTAATGGTATCCACCTAGGAAAAGCCAAAATGCCACAAGTATTTCAGCAAATTTACTGGATCACCAGCCCCAGCACATTAACCAAGAAAGTTGCTGAAGCTTGTAGACCTTGTGGACTAGGCAAGGACAGGACCAGAATCCCAGGACCTGCAGGTAAACTAGCAGCCGATAAACCTTTGCAAACTCTATCCCTCGACGTGATGGGTCCATTCCATGTGAAAACCGGCAAGAGATTCGTCGTCACATTCGTCGACATGTACTCCAGGTTCTTCGTAACCTGCCCCATCAAAGATCACAGCGCCCTCTCTGTCTCTCTGTTAACACAGAAGTGTTAACCATTTTCGGTCTACCTGAAGTCATTCTCTTCGACAACGCCTCGGAATTTTCTAGTCAATTGTGGGAACATTTTCACAACTATGTGGCATCAAGGTATCACATTCTTCCCACTACTGGCCCCAAGAAAATTCCATTTGTGAGAGAAGCCACAAGAATATAAACAATCAACTAAGAACCAGGCTCATCGCACTCCAAACCCAAGACTGGCCATCCCCAAGTGAAAATGATTCAATGGGGAATGAACTCCTGCCATCGGGAAGATGGCATCACGCCCCACAAAAGAATTTATGACGTTACTCCTTTACTCCTTCCTTTCCGAGAGTTAGCTAAGCCGTCTAGTACCAACCATCGCCATCGACTCCCTGCAACACCTCAAAAACGTCCTCCACACTGCCCAAGTATGCCAAGATACCACCAAGGACGTCTCACCACCTCAAAACCCGTACACCATCGACGACCTCATCATGGTTGCAAAACTACCTGTGATCAACAAGCTGGGTCCTTGATATGTTGGGCCCTACAAAATCGTGAAAGTACCAAATCCATATCAGATTATCATGAACTATCACGGACTGTCTCGGGAATACCGAAATCGCTTTGTGAGGATTTTTCGTCCTCTGACCATGGATAAAAAGAAAATTACAACTGCTCAACCTCAACGGCAGACACCTCACCACCATCTAACATACCTCGCCATCCACCGACCCGTGAGTTACCCCATCATTCACCTCCCTGATCTACACCTCCTACCCCTACCCCCTCATCTTCACCTTTACCTCCCCCTTATTCTCCTAATTTATATCGCCCTCCTACGCTCTCACACCGACCCCCTCAACAGTCACAACCCACATACCACCATATTCCCCCCTCATCCAGTATCCCTCACCCACGTGCAACCTCAGTAAAAAAGATTCTCTCCTCATCTGCCCCAAACCGCTCTCGTTACGCTCTCAGCTACCGCCTCCCTCCTACCTTTTTCCGCCATGCTACGGCCAGATGCCGTCCCACCACCCTTCCCCTGACCTCTAGAAGCCACCATCCACCTCTAAAATCTTGTAAACCTTCATCGTCATCCACTTCACCTCCTTCATCCACCCCTTCTTCACCTTCCCCACCCCCATCACCATCATCTAACCCCACCCAGTCTCATCTACCACACCCTTCCTCTTTTCGTAACCAAAATTCGTTTTCCCCTGTTCCCCCCTTTCCCTCTTCTACCCCTCCAACCCCCCTAATCCTTCCCTATCTTTCCCATCACCTCGCTCTCTCTCGCCAAACTTACCTATCGAGTGTGCCTCCCGTCTCTGCTAAATCATCTATCTCTATCCCTATTACAATTCAATCTCAACCTTCTCCTTCACCCCACCTCAAACCCCCAACCCCCAACCCCCACCCACCCTTCGCAACCACACATCAACCCCTACTTCACCTTCAGCATAGTCTTCATCATCTTCTCCTCCTGTTTCCGCCCCCACACGCACGAGATCAGGTCGTTTCTCCTAACTGCCTGTTCGTTTTTCTTTTATTTCTCATCAAACTCCCACCCAATCTCCTATCCTTCACATTACACCAAAAATAATCTCACATAAATCCATTATGTTAGCTCTAGCCTTCGACATAGCGAGCGCAACTATCACAATTCATGCACCTTCACCCTCCATTTCCACCACCCTTCACCCCACAGTCAGGCCAGAGGGTAATTTTGCATCCGCAGAGAGTGATAAGACAACGCCCCTGACCTGTCTCAATATCACTACCTCGCCAGCCTCAACTGAGTCAAAACATACCACAGCGCCTCCGATTCTGCACACCATGGTGTATCCAATACTGCCACTACCAGCACCTTCACCGCCCTCGAAATCCTGTTTATTCACAGGATAAAGTGGTTCAAGGCAAACGAAACAACGAAGTCCTTCTGTTTCCTTGATCAACTTGAAGCAGCCCTCTTTAACTATGTGCCAAAGAATTGTATATAACACTGTATGCAAATCTGAATAAACCCGCCGACGCACGCTCTCAGAAATGGTGGGAATATCTCGATCAGTTCAAAACTTTTTCCCGCCACAAAAACGCCTAGTGCTTCCAGATCCAGCCACGGGGTCAAGGCTTTCATTCCGGAGATGGAATAAAATACCAGAGAAATACAACATCACACCTTCACCACCACCAAGTAATTTTCCCGCACTTTCAACCACACCTCCGAAACAAAAGGAAGCAACCACCATCCCACCAAGATATGCCAGATTAGCTTGCTTAGATGTGGCACGTTCTCCAACACCTGGGAAGAAACTAACCATTACCATCGACAGTCCCGGAGAAGAAAAGATGGAAAGGAAAGGCAACCCCAGAAAAGACACCATAAACATCATACCTCCATGTGCCATTCTACCTCTAGGCCGCATCACCGCCGTGACCGTGAGGCCAGGAGGAACTACCCCAAATACCCCAAGAGTTCCCCCCCATACCTGTGCCCTTATTAACCTGAGACAGACCGGCAGGAACAAACCAACAAAAAGTATGACAACCGCGGACAATTAAAGATCATGACAGTTGGAAAGCTCTTATAGTTATATATCACAGGAGGAGTAAAACCCTGATCACACTGGTGATAAAGCATTACATCCAATTTTATTTAACATCGTGACTCATCAAAGGAATTTGCTATTAGACCTTACAGGAGGCTACCTAATATCCGTTCCTCTGCCTCGATCCGGCGTTGTTATTAATAAAGAATGCTGGTTTGTCAAGCGCTCTATTAGTAACAAACTTATTAATACTTCACGCACTTGAAGGACTTTGATAAGGCAAGGGCTGTGTGAGATACAGTCCTGCATAACAGCACTCAACAATAGAGTCCCTCCGATACGGAAGCCCAAGTACTTGCTCTGGGACACGATATCGGTAAAGACCAAAATGTCCTCATCAAAACTCAGTCACTGAAAGACTCTTATAACGGTCAGAACAGTTAAGAGACGTTACGTCACAAACAACCCTCTTACGTTAGTTCGATGACATGTTGCAGATGCACTGGCATATTGCACGTGACATTCAAGGCCCAACACCTAAGAGTAGTGGAAGGTCTACATCAAAACTCTTATAACGGTCAGAGCAGTTTGCGAGTCCTCTCCTACGTTTACTCGATAATACTATACAGATGCACTGGTATATTATATGTATTATTCAAAACCCAACACCGAAGAGTTCGAGTTTCCATCTGCTGTCATCCAGCCACGTCAGGACAACCACCACTTCCCAGATCCTCACCAGAAGACTACAAAGTGCTCATATATAATCTATAGTGAAATCCCTCATAAGTATTGGTGCTATACCTTATTGATAAAAGGAAATACTCCATTAAATCTATATATTTCCTTGATATGCTACTGGAAACACCTAAGAAGTACTAGTGATAATCCATTGTTAATAAAATTACTTAGTGTTGACGCAAGAGATATATAAATATATAAAATAGTAAAAGAGTAAAAGTACTAGTGACGTGCCTTATGTAAAAGGAAGTATTTGAGTGACTCTATAATATTCTGTTTATGCAATTTGAAACACAATAAAAGTACTAGTGATGCCCACCTAATTTAGGGAAGTACTTAAATTAAAGTTCTATATATTCATACAAAGTGAAAGATAATAGGTATAATAATTAACCAGTGAAAAAGTAAAATTAATAATGTACCTGTGTCACGCATTCAAATCAAAGTGTCTTACCTCGATTGAAGGGAGTACTATTATATAGTGAAATAAATAGGTACAAGTGTAATATCTCGATTGAAGGGAGTACTAATATAATTTGCATTTATTAAGTACAAGTGAAATACCTCGATTGAAGGGAGTACTAAGATATATTGGGTTTAATAAGTACAAGTGTAATACCTCGATTGAAGAGAGTACTATATTATATTGTCCGAGCCAAGTCTTAGGAGTGAACGAAGATTGTGGAGCCTTGTTCTTGCACCTCATTTATTTTTATACAATAATGTATTATGTACATATGTGCGTAGTGTGCAAAGTCGAGCTAGTGTTAAAGATGATCCTGTGGCTGTGAATTTGAAAATGAGTCATTGAAGCTGGTGGACAAGTTTTGTTACCTAGGAGATACCATCTCTGCCGGTGGTGGTGCCGAGGCTGCCACTGTCGCTAGAATTAGATGTGGCTTGGGGAAGTTCAGAGAACTGCTGCCAATTCTGACCATGAAAAGAATGCCTCTCCCCCTGAAGGGAAAGGTTTTTGCCTCATTTGTTAAAAGTGCAATGACTTATGCCTCAGAAACATAGGTCGCGAAATTAGAGGATGTCAACAGAATGGAACATAATGAGATAAGAATGGTGAGATGGATTTGTGGGGCCAGGCTGCAGGATAGAATAACAAATGGTGAGTTGAGGAGGCGTTTAGGTATAAAGAGTATTAGCGATGAGCTGCGTACAAGTAGACTGGGATGGTATGGACATATGGAGAGAATGGATGAACAAAATTGGGTGAAAAGCTACAGGTCTGTGATTGTGGAGGGAGCTGCACCAATCAGTGGACGATCTCAAATCCAAAAACTTGACAAATGAAGCAGCCCTTAACAGGGTTGCCTGGAATGCCGCCATTAGGACAAGAGACTGAAGCTACACGTATGTGTAGAGTACTCAGTCTTAAAATTCTATGTATATATGTATATATATGTTAGTATAGCCAGGTAATAGATTCTCTTTTAAACAGACGAGGTTAAAAGCAATAGCAGTTTCAGCATTCAGGATTTTATTGTTACAGCTTTCAATAGTTCTAACAATTTTCCTCTTGGGTTCAGAGATGAGGTACAAAAGGTTAGCAAAATTCATGGTGGATCCAACGTTTCACAAGTAAACATCTTGCATCTTCAGGGAATGGAGAGGTAATGATTAGAATAGGGACAAAGCATCATATTTATACAAAATTCGAGGATCAAGTAGAGGGAGGTGGGCGGAGCTACAGGGTGTGTGGTGGCTGTTCATTGGTGGAAGGCAGTCTATTCGCGAGACGGGCACTAAATCTTATCGGTGGTTGGTTGTTGGCTGTGGGTGGCTGTGATTGGTTGATGTTGTCAGTTGTGTGCTGAGCTTGGAAGCGTAAGGGAGGGGAGTGCGGGGCGAGAGGAGGGGGGGGGGGCAGCATGCCCAGAAAAATAGGAAGAATAAGATTCTAGAGTTTTAAGGCGTCTGTACCATTTCAATGCTTCCTCCAGGTTGCGGACAGCAGTAGAACAAGCGTGAGTAAACCAAAAAAACATTGCATTAGACTAAGAGAAAGAAAATTGAATGTACGCTTCCATGCCCAAAAGGATTACCTCGGTAATGCGTTCAGCACTCTCCGGGGTCCCCGGCCACGGAAGCAGAAGTCATTCCATGGGAAATCGAAGAAGTACTACTGAAGACCCTCCCAGTCGGCAGCGCCAAAGTCGCACAAGCGCCGCCGGCTGGGAGGATCGGGTGGCCGTACTGGAGAGATAGGACAGGTAACGGAGATAAGCTTATGGTCGAAGGAGCCCAAAGGAGAGAAAAGATTGACCATATAAGAAGAAGGGTTATAAGTCAGAAAAAAGTTAACCCCTACTGTACCATAGGGTACAATAATAAAAGACCCCCCAGTCCCAAGCAATGTGGCCAAAATGGCAAGATAGAACAACCTTCCACCTCAAAAGATGAAGGAATACAGGCTCTTCCAGTCAGCAGAGGGTTGGATATAAGCTGAGAAATTTTGCCAACTCTAGAGCAGTGCTCAAACGGTCGTGGTACCAGGCACTGCCTGATACTGGCAGTCACAAGGGAAGTACAATACTGACGGCTCCCTGCCGTCGCTGGGACTGGGGAGTGATTTATCTACTGAAGGTTGCCTGCCGTCGCTGGTACAGAAGGGGTTAAGAATGTTGGGCCGATCTCCGAAGCGATCCGGGATACAGGTGGGTTGCTGGACTAGCTACTCTAGGTCATTTAGGATAGAGAAGACGAAGGCTTGTTCACCAGGTTGGTCAGTAGTAAGAGAGGAGAGCCATTGGTGGTGGTGAACGTTGAAATCTAATAAGATGGAGATTTCCGAGAAGGGAGAGATGGATAGACTGTGTTCCACTATAGAATGTAGATAGTCAAAGAATTTGGGAATGTCAGTCGAGTTAGGGGAAAGATAGACAGCACAGAAGTATTTAGTATGAGAATGACAGGATAGTTTGAATTTAATTGTCTAATAATAGCTAGAAAACAGAAAATAAATGTGTGATCGGATTTTCTAAGGGTTAAGTGAGATTGAATGTATCTGCAAAAATTCCCATTCAATACCAGGGTTGTAAGACCTAGTCCAGACAACATTGTGGACAATATAATCTTGCAACACAATAATTTCAGTGCCAAGGTTGATCATTAGCCCCTTCAGCACGATAACATAATTGTATTCATATTCTAGTTACCAATTGACTATCTTCATTAGCTTAAATCAATCTATTTTTGGGGCCCAAAGGGTTAATACGATGTCAATAAACCTTCTGTACCATACAGGCCCTTCTTTAACTACATATAATCGTAGATTTTAGCCAGAATAAAAAGTAAAAAGGTGTCATCATGCTGAAGGGGTTAAATGTAGAAACTGTGATGCTATTGCATCGACGAGGGTGTGGTCTTCTAAAGCGATAGCCACAGCACAGGAATTTAATTTTGTTAACCCCTTCAGCTATCAAGGACGCATTATACCTTTGTAATGGCTAACATTCAACAATTTTATTCAGTTTTAGAAGGCCCTTAGGGGGGTAAAATATATATCAATTAATCCTCTGATTCCCTCCCATCTCATAATTATGAGTACCACTTTTGATACTTTTAAGCTAGGATCACCAAACATTTCCTTCATAATCCTTCTCCTGATTCTGTTCCCAACCCGTAATAACCAGCACATTATACTGCCCGAGAGCCGACTTACTGTTGTTCCGATTCCTCAACGTAAGCGTAAATACACAGTTTTTAACCCTTTCAATATAAGGACGCATTTCTTGTGTGTTTCCTAGCTATTATTAGACAATTTTATTCAGATTAGGAACGATATATGGAAGTCAGAGGGTTAATTGAGAAAGGCTTTACTTTTTAATTCCCACACATTCTTCCTAAGCTGTGTAAATTTGTTAAATGATAGCCAGAATACTCTGTCAAAATGTTCAAGGAGTTAAAGTATCAAAATTTACCGCGTATATCATAGTTACTGCCTGATTAACAATAAGAAGAAAACGATATACGACAACAGAAAATTGTCTTTTTAGTTTTATTATTGGGGACACTTAGATACAAATTGCGTTTTATTGCCCACATGCATTTGTACCAGTCAGTCAGTCAGTAGCCAGCTCTTACTCTTACTCCCACAAGGGGTAGAGAGGATCAGCAACAAATTCTGGAAAGGAAAAGGAGGTGACAGGAGTAGAACACATAACAGTTCGGCCACAAAAAGCAAGCACACAAGCATTCAGAAGCACCAATCACTCATCAGTCCCTGAAATCACTGGCTTCATCTCAGATGTTATGCACATGTACCTACTCCGCAAATTTATATATGAAAGACATAGTATAGTTGAATTAGAAGTGTTGTTTATTATGCATAGGCCTATATTAGTAGTTAATTCAGATGAACAATTAATGGTTATATAACAAATTATTCTTGTTAGTAAATTATTCTATTTTTACTTCCATCAATGAAATTATGGAGTGGGTAGGAATTCATGTGGCCAATTGTACATACACAGCGCTTACGTAAATAAAACATGCACTTTTTAAGCGATGCCCCACAAGCCAGGAGCAAGTATTTTCGCAATATTTCGTGGCTTTAATATCATTGGTATTGGGAACTACGGTAAAAGTACAATATGTTTGGTGGTTTAAGGGGGGATGGTTGGCTTTTCTGGACCCTCTTATCCCTCGTGTTTAGCACCATTAGTTTTGAGATTATTAAACATTTGTCTCATTAGTTTGGTGATGTTTGCACCTTTTGCCCCATTTCGTTGTAAATTTAAAGACCTTTCGATGTTGATTTTCTCCTGACGAACAATAGCGAGCCTGTAATATTAAGAAAAACAGGCCTTCGGCCTCGAAATTTGTCTACTGACAAAATGTACAAATTTATCTGGAAGGGGGTACTGGGGGTGTTTGTTTAAGCTTTAGGAGGCTTAGCGAAAAAATACATATACGATAAATGAATGAATGAATAAATAGACCAAACAAATATCCACTACCCCCTTAAGATTAATAAATGTTTAATTATATAGATACCAGGCGAGAATGGCTAACATATTGCCAAACAAGAGCTTGTGTGACACTGGCTTTGCACACCCAAATACACTCCACTTTAACAACAACGTCTCCAAGGGTGTTGGGACTTGTACTGAAGGGGTAGCATTTAGTTTTTGGTCAATTTATAAATTCATCTATTTAGTTATTGTTTAGTTTTCTCGCTAGACCTCCATCGAGCCATGACAAGATGTTGTGTATATTATTCCACTGAGAATACATTATGTGGCCACTGGGAATACAACATTATGTGGCCACTGGGAATACAACATTATGTGGCCACTGGGAATACAACATTATGTGGTCACTGAGAATACAACATTATGTGGCCACTGGGAATACAACATTATGTGGCCACTGGGAATACAACATTATGTGGCCACTGAGAATACAAGATTATGTGGCCACTGGGAATACAACATTATGTGGCCACTGAGAATACAACATTATGTGGCCACTGGGAATACAACATTATGTGGCCACTGGGAATACAACATTATGTGGCCACTGAGAATACATTATGTGGTCACTGGGAATACAACATTATGTGGCCACTGCGAATACAACTTTATGTGGCCACTGGGAATACAACATTATGTGGCCACTGGGAATACAACATTATGTGGCCACTGGGAATACTACATTATGTGGCCACTGGGAATACAACATTATGTGGCCACTGGGAATACTACATTATGTGGCCACTGGGAATACAACATTATGTGGCCACTGGAAATAAATTATGTGGCCACTGGGAATACATTATGTGGTCACTGGGAATACAACATTATGTGGCCACTGCGAATACAACTTTATGTGGCCACTGGGAATACAACATTATGTGGCCACTGGGAATACAACATTATGTGGCCACTGGGAATACTACATTATGTGGCCACTGGGAATACAACATTATGTGGCCACTGGAAATAAATTATGTGGCCACTGGGAATACATTATGTGGCCACTGGGAATACAACATTATGTGGCCACTCGGAATACATTATGTGGCGACTGTGAATACAACATTATGTGGCCACTGAAAATACAATACTATGTGGCCACTGAAAATACAGCCCTACTGTATGTGGCCACTGAAAATACAACACTATGTGGCCACTGAAGATACAGCACCATGTGGCCACTGAAAATACAGCCCCATGTGGCCACTGAGAATACACCACCATGTGGCCACTGAAAATACAGCCCTATGTGGCCATTGATAATACAGCCCTACTATATGTGGCCACTGAAAATACAGCACTATGTGGCCACTGAAAATACAGCACTAGTCGCCACTGAAAATACAGCCCCATGTGGCCACTGAATATACATTATGTGGCCACTGATAGTACAACATTGTGGCCACTGAAAATATAGCACTATGTGGCCACTGAAAATACATCACTATTTGGCCACTGAGAATACAGCACTATGTGGCAACTGAGAATACAGCCCTACTGTATGTGGCCACTGAAAATACAGCACTATGTGGCCACTGAAAATACAGCACTATGTGGCCACTGAGAATACAACCCTATGTGGCCACTGACAATACAGCCCTACTGTGTGCGGCCACTGAAAATACAGCCCTATGTGGCCACTGAAGATACAGAACTATGTGGCCACTGAAAATACAGCCCTATGTGGCCACTGAGAATACAGCACTATGTGGCCACTGAGAATACAGCACTATGTGGCCACTGAGAATACAGCCCTATGTGGCCACTGAAAATACAGCCCTACTGTATGTGGCCACTGAGAATACAGCCCTACTGTATGTGGCCACTGAAAATCCAGCACTATGTGGCCACTGAGAATACAGCACTATGTGGCCACTTAAAATCTAGCACTATGTGGCCACTGAAAATACAGCCCTATGGGGCCACTGAAAATAGAGCCCTATGTGGCCACTGAAAATACAGCACTATGTGGCCACTGAAAATACAGCACTATGTGGCCACTGAAAATGCAGCCCTATGTGGCAACTGAAAATACAGCCCTACTGTATGTGGCCACTGAAAATACAGCACTATGTGGCCACTGAAAATACAGCCCTATTTGGCAACTGAAAATACAGCCCTACTGTATGTGGCCACTGAAAATACTGCACTATGTGGCCACTGAAAATACAGCACTATGTGGCAACTGAAAATGCAGCCCTACTGTATGTGGCCACTGAATTTTACTGAAAATACAGCACTATGTGGCCACTGAAAATACAGCACTATGTGGCCACTGAAAATACATCATGTGGCCACTGATAATACATTGTGGCCACCGAAAATACAGCACTATGTGGCCACTGAAAATACATTATATGGCCACTGATAATACAACATTGTGGCCACTGAGAATACAATATTGTGGCCATTGAGAGTACAACATTGTGGCCACTGAAAATATAGCACTATGTGGCCACTGAAAATACATCACTATTTGGCCACTGAGAATACAGCACTATGTGGCAACTGAGAATACAGCCCTACTGTATGTGGCCACTGAAAATACAGCACTATGTGGCCGCTGAAAATACAGCACTATGTGGCCACTGAGAATACAGCCCTATGTGCCCACTGACAATACAGCCCTACTGTATGCGGCCACTGAAAATACAGCCCTATGTGGCCACTGAAGATACAGAACTATGTGGCCACTGAAAATACAGCCCTATGTGGCCACTGAGAATACAGCACTATGTGGCCACTGAGAATACAGCACTATGTGGCCACTGAGAATACAGCCCTATGTGGCCACTGACAATACAGCCCTACTGTATGCGGCCACTGAAAATACAGCCCTATGTGGCCACTGAAGATACAGAACTATGTGGCCACTGAAAATACAGCCCTATGTGGCCACTGAGAATACAGCACTATGTGGCCACTGAGAATACAGCCCTATGTGGCCACTGAAAATACAGCCCTACTGTATGTGGCCACTGAAAATACAGCCCTACTGTATGTGGCCACTGAGAATACAGCCCTACTGTATGTGGCCACTGAAAATCCAGCACTATGTGGCCACTGAGAATACAGCACTATGTGGCCACTTAAAATCCAGCAGTATGTGGCCACTGAAAATACAGCCCTATGGGGCCACTGAAAATACAGCACTATGTGGCCACTGAAAATACAGCACTATGTGGCCACTGAAAATACAGCCCTATGTGGCAACTGAAAATACAGCCCTACTGTATGTGGCCACTGAAAATACAGCACTATGTGGCCACTGAAAATACAGCCCTATTTGGCAACTGAAAATACAGCCCTACTGTATGTGGCCACTGAAAATACAGCACTATGTGGCCACTTAAAATACAGCACTATGTGGTAACTGAAAATGCAGCCCTACTGTATGTGGCCACTGTATTTTACTGAAAATACAGCACCATGTGGCCACTGAAAATACAGCACTATGTGGCCACTGAAAATACATCATGTGGCCACTGATAATACATTGTGGCCACCGAAAATACAGCACTATGTGGCCACTGAAAATACATTATATGTCCACTGATAATACAACATTGTGGCCACTGAGAATACAATATTGTGGCCATTGAGAGTGCAACATTATGTGGCTATTGATAATACAGCACTATGTGGTCACAGATAATACAGCTATATGTATACACAATGTTTAAGCCTTTCGTGTTACTCTGGCGGACTTGTTTTTTGTAATTATTGTTGTATTAATCTGGCTATTGTTAGAAGATATTATTAAGATTAAGAAGGATTTGTGGGAGCTTGAGGGATATTGGGATCATGTTTACACCTACGATTGCTCAATATGTTTCCTAATCTGCAGATATAACATCTAATGATAGCCAGAATAAACTGTTAAACCTCGTCATAATCTGCAAGGGGTTAACTATGATCTTGGATATATTTACTTATCTTGGTAGTGTGATCCACTAAAGTGGGGAGTTGAGCTACGATGGCAATCGTCGACTCGACATAGCATATTGGGTAATGGATTCACTTAACTTAATAAAAGCATACGGCGTTGTCGATTCCTGTGCAGAAGGACAAAGCTGCAGATCTTCTAAACACTGGTGCTCCCTGTCTTATTATATGATATAAGGCATGGACACTTTACAGTGAGTTGAAGAGACACATCAACTCCTTTGGTACTAAAATTCTTCTCAGGATCATGGGCTATCGCTGGCATGATTACATTTCAAACCAGTGACTATTCCGTGACACCGATACAAGATATATTAGTTGCATGGTTCGTGAACACCAACTCCGGCTATATGGGCATGTGGTTCATCTCCATGATGCTGACCCTGTTCACCAGGTGGTCTCTATAGAGGACAACCCTGAGTGGAGGAGGCTTAGGGGACAACCATGGAACTCATGGCTCAGGCAAGTTGACCAATCTCACAGCGGCTCGCTTGGTGTAGTGACTAGCGTCTCGGACTTCCACCCTGAAGGCCCGGGTTCGCGCCCACGCTCGGCGCATTAAAGATCTTTCACAAGCACTGAGTCATTACCATCCCTCATGAGCAAAGGGATGGGGTAGTAGTACAGGACCCCAATGGAAATACGCCTAATCGGCCTTATTGAGCTATCCTTAGCTAGCTTAGCATGCGCTAGCTTTAAGAACTATTATTATTATTATTATTATTATATCTAGCGACAGGATACTTGATATGGGCCGGAGGGATGCCTTGAGTCTCGCTCGGAGAGATCCCCCGGAGTGGAGACGGAGGGTGAGTGCAGATACATGCTGTCACGGTGTATACCCCCAGTGATTGATTTACCATAACCTGTTCTTCATTTTGATTCTGGTTACTATAAGATGATTATATTAAGGGGAGATTATCTGAACCCCATTCTCCCTCATGCTTAGCCCCATTAGCGAGTCTACAATTTAGGAGGATCATGTATTAGTTTACAGAAAAATGCACAAAGTTACCTCAAAGTTGTTGTTTTTTGTGTGCATTTATCACATATTGAAGGCGATCTAGGGAGGAGAAAATATACTAATTATAAATAATTTAATAAAACTATAAATAATCATCTCCCTTCAAGCTTAGAAAGCTTGACGGAAGATTACTAGTGACCATATATACCGCTATGACTACTAGAGGTCCCTCCTAAGGTGAATAAAGTCGTATAGTGATAGCAAGAAAGGTTAAAATATATATACTACAGTATATATATATATATATATATATATATATATATATATATAAATATAATTAAATCAAAACTGGCCGTGCTATGGAAAGTGTGACGTGAATAGACTACGCCTTATTATGGTGTTGCCTCACGAATGATTTGTGCGTCAATTTTTACGGACAATTATTGTATGACAGCTATATTATATAAGTTACGTAAGAACTAAATCACATAACATAAGCAATCTTCGATAAAGCTTCCGATTCAAATATGAGAGTCTCAAAATAGTACGAGACAAAACTTGTTCATGCCGGAAAAATGGCTTGTGTGACACCGGCTTTACATTGTTGGCGTGATTCATGCAAGATAAACAATATATGACTATTATAAGACAATGTCAAACCAACCAATTGTCCGGCATATTATGAAAAGCAAGTAATTTCTTGTAATATTTGGAGGCACTTTCGTACTGGAACCGGAAACTAGATTATGTTAGGTGGCTGAATAATTCTGATACAGCTGAAATATTGAAACTGTCAGACAATAATTAAGCCGCTGTCACACGATCGCTTTTTCCGTCAATTTTCCATGAGCAAGTTTTTTCTCGTATTATTTCGGGACTTTTTCGCGCTGGTATCGGAAACTAGACTGAAGGTAAATTATGTTAGGCGGCTGAATTCTGATAAAGTGTAATTCTTTAAGCTTCCAGACCAGAATTGCCCGTACAAATTGCTCGAAAAATGGCTTGTGTGACTCCGGCCTTATAATCCGTAAAAAAACATTCGTGTGACACCGCCTTAACTCTATCTGGTGCAACGTATCGGGAGTTATTATAATATGTCGTTATATTATATGGTTACTGTTGCCATTTTCGACCAATGTATATTTAGTTTACCCCTAGACTAAGAATAATGCCTCCCCTGACCCTATTCAAACAAACAAACAAACAAACGAACAAACAAATATATATATATATATATATATATATATATATATATATATATATATATATATATATATATATATATATATAATTTATTATTATATATACAGTATATGTATATATCAGAGTTGGGTCAATTAACTGAACAAATTAACTAGTTAAGTTAAGTTAATTTAAAAATTTCATCAACTAAGTTAAGTTAATGGGGATTTTTCTCTTGTATTAAGATAACAGCCTAATCAAATATATGTTTTCCATATTAACCTCTTCAACCCTTCGGGGATCACGGCGTCAGGCAATAGATAGGTAGATAGATAAATGAAATAGCGTCCTTATAAATATATTTTGGATAACATTAGGCAGTTTTATTAAGGCTAGGAATGACTCCTTTTATAAAGAAGTTAAAAACTCGAGTAAATCCTTCCATATGATTATACATTGCATTCTTCTATTCAGTTAGACATAAAATAATTATATTACGATCAGGAAAAGCCTCCCACAGTCAATTTTTTAACCAATTTAATATAGTTTCGTATTATATTTTCACAAATTGTAAACCAGGTTACTCGACCTAGGAAGGAATTGATGCACTGTAGACAAAGACTAAGTCTGAACTGTTTTTTAATACAATAATTATATTTATGATTTTCCAGGCACTTTTAGTCGATTTCTTCAGCTTTCATGGGCCGGTTTTCTGGACCACTTTCTCCCTCATGTTTAGCCCCATTAGTTTTCAGATGTTAAGATACTTGCCCCATTAGTTAGTCGATTTTAAGACCTTTCGCCCAATTTCTTCGTCAATATTTAGACCTTTCGTGCTATTTAGGTGTCGATTTTCTCCCCTGGCGAACGATAGTGAGCCTGTAATGTTGGGAAAACCGGCCTACGGCCGGGAAATGTTTCTACCGAAAATGTTTACAAATAAATCTAGAAGGGGGATCTAATGGATGTTTTTTGTTTTTAATTTGATGGAGGTCTAGGGAGGAAACTAGACAAATAATTATATACAGTATATGCAAAAAACGCCCACAAAGTCGAACCTCCCATAGTAAGTAGGTCCAATATAATAGTTATCAACACAATATTTATTTATGTACAGCTAATTTATTTGTCAAGCCAACTAACAACTAAGATACCTGTATGAGACAGATTCAGGTACCCCCAAGACTATATTTACATTGATCATAGTAATTAAGCATACTCATTCAATTTGCAGAAAATTAGAGTTTTAACCTTAGCCTGTTACGCTCAGGTGGAAATATCTTGCCAGTAACTGAAAATAGTCGTTCCACTGGTGAAGATAATGCTGGCATACTTAAGTAATACATGGCAACTGGAACAAGACGTTGGTACTTGGCACCTGAATAACTTTATTATATTCCTCCCTCAGATTCATCAAGGATTATTGCGCATATATATTACTAAGACGTTACTCTCTTTTTCCCAGATATACGAATGATCATTTATAACTGTGTTATGTTACTAACCCATGTGTCCCCTACTAATTTCCTAATCCTGCCACGGACATTAGTTCCGGGGCAGTAGTTCCCTTTCCAATTTTCCGTTACCCACTCTAAACCACTGTTTGGACACTTGACCCTAAGTGTTTTGGAGAACAGGCAGCCTAGAGGGGTCACTAGACCTATTGTTGCTTGATTTTCTTTGTACACCTTCATTGTTCCAGTACAGTCCTTGTTGACCTGAGTTAACCAGTGTCACACGAGCGCTTTTTCCGGCAATTTTCGATGAGCAAGTATTTCTCGTACTATTTTTAGGCTCTTTTGCATTGGAATCAGGAACTAAATCGAAGGTAGATTATGTTAGGTAGTTTAATTCTTACGGAACTAAAGTTTTAAAGCTGCCAGACTACAACTACAATTGCCCGTGACAATTGGCGGAAAACTCGCTCGTGTGACACCGCCTTTAATCCAGGAGAAAATGTCGGTGAAGATCAAAAGGAGTCTTAATGAATTGACACATAGGTGACAACTACACCCAAATATCTCGAGTTAAGATAAAATATCTCAAATTACTCTCCGTGGGGCAACATTTTCCCTTAAAACACCTCAAACAATAACACCGCATTAGTATATGGTAAAAGTTATATGGCGCGGTCGATTGTTCATTACCTACTCTCAAGATTCTGCGGCAATAATAGCATGTTCGTAATCAATATATTCATAATTTTCATGTAACTTCTTTATGAACTTAGGTTTGTATAATATAGGATATATTAGATTACGTTAGGTTATTTAGACGACAAGGTTAAGCTAGATTAAGATATGTTAGATTCATATAGGTTAGTTTACATAAATCAATATATATATATATAATAGGTAACTGGTATGTTAAAATAGGTTAGGTCACGTTAGTTAAAGCTAGAGTACACACTAAACTAGCAGGACATCGGCAAGGTTAAGTAAACATAATATTTGTCATGAACGATACATGTCATGGATTTTGTCTTCAATTATTTATGTAGTATTTTGTCCTTTATATATTACTGTATGTAAAAATATATGCAAGTTGAACGACATGCCATGAATATAGGGAAGTTGACAAAAACAATAATTGATTTTTATGACTCTAATTAATGCCTCGAAGCATGAAAGGGGACAGAGGAAGTAGTAGGAGGTGAGGAAGGGAACTGGAGGAGGAGCTAGATGAAAGCATCAGGGGTTCATCCAACGTGTGTGTGCTGTATCTTTGACAAACACGACACAAATCATTAGGTTAGGCTACGTTATTCTTATGAATTTTGTCTAGGGGTATTTGAAGACTTGTATGTGTGTGTGTGTGTGTGTGTAATGTGAGTAGTAATAGCAATGTATGTGTGCGCATATCTGCTAGTGTACGTGAAAATATGCTTGATGTGTGTGTGTGTGTGTGTGTGTTTTGATTTTTTTTTTTTTTTTTTTACATACTAAACCTCCAATTTTACACCCTGGTGCAAAACCTCTGTTTTTAAATCACATCTTCCCATATCCGTTCTCTTCCTCGCTAAAGCATTACGACCCCCCCCCCCCCTCTCCCTCTCTGGCTTTCCAGTGATAGATACGACAGGACATAGAAATAATGCATGTGATTATTGTTTGGCAGGTAACAATTCTCAAATGTATAAATAGCTACCTATTGTACTAAACCTGACAATCCCTCATTTGGGTTTAAATATAATATATTGAGGTTGTGTAAGGTACTGATTATGCAATATGTACCTGGCACGTAGTCACGTACAGTCAACTCGCATAGGCTACTTACTGTGCGGTGACACAGAAATTGATTTAAGCAAATATATATTATATCATAGATTGCTGAAGAGAACAGCATTGCGTATCTATATTTTGATTCTTAATTTTAGATTTTTTAATTAAGAATAATGATTTTATTTTATATATTTACAGTTAATTAAGCTTCTAATGAACCAAAATAAAATTACGAAACTCCGCCAATTAACCCAGTCGACTGTACATACATAATGAAGCAATACAATACATCATGACAACATCCTAAGTTTTGTATTGTATATTTTTGTACATACCATGTAACAAGAATAACCACTGATGGTGGAAAAAAAAAAAGAGATATATTCTTATTATTCTTATTATACTCAGACAGTGATATTTTGTTTTCTATGTGAGTGAGGGAGACAAAAGGCAGAACTGCCTGTACCGAGTACCTCCCCCAGAGTTGAAAGAGTGACAGGGCCAAAATCAAGGGACGTTCGAGCCAAAATACCTGGACACACGGAAGTCATAGGAAGAGGGTAAGGCTGATTCTGGAAGAGAGTTCCAGATTCCTTAGAAAGAGTACAACGAAGAATGACAAACATGATGGTTTCAAGTGGTTTCAAATTAGATACAATTTGTTTCAGAAAGGTTGTAGACATGTGGAATAGGCTACCGAGTGATATGGTAGGATCAAGCATGATAGAGAGATTCAAAGTAAAATTAGATAAACATATGGACGAGATGGGTTGAGTTTGAAAGAGATTTTGCCTAGTGTGAGCCAGTCGGCTCTCTGCAGACTCCCGTATTCTTATGTTGCTATGTACTTTCTCTCTCTCTATCTCTCTCTCTCTCTCTCTCTTTCTCCCTCTCTCTCCCCCTCTTAAAGATGAACTATAGTCCAACAGATCTTAACAGGCGGTCCTACCCCCGGTTACTCCCTTTACATTGGTGCCATATGTATAATTATTTACAACAAACATATATTATTTTCGGTATTAAGTACCTTAAGTCGGTTTGAAATGCTCAGGCAATTTCTACATGTACAAAAAAGCTTTGTTTTTATAAATAATTCGCTTGTTATTAGTAAATACAACAGACATTGTACACAACTTGGCAACGTAGCTACTGCGACGTTGTCAGGTTTCTGGGCAAAAAACTCCCTCACAGATTATCCCTTTTAACTATAAAAAAACATGACGTGATGGCGCGCTGCCAGGCGCACAAAATTAGTACTGTCACGTCTAAACTAAATCAGTTAATTCCTGACTTTGCCACCATCCACAACGGAAGCTTCTCCAAATCGCCCCACACACTTGCATAGTCAGGTAAAAGAGATGGCCTATAACGTTCACCAATACTTCCAGAAAGAGAAGGAGCTTGGATGCCCTTTTATTGCCGTAACAAAAGCTACTTCCCGGACAGCTGCAGCCACAAAACTGGGTGAAAGAACAATTTCAAGAATAACGAAAGAAGCAAGAATTAATGAAGAAAACAATAAATCGCCCAAATTTATGTCACCCAAGAAACGACAACGCACAACACCCATTACAGATTTTTTTGATGGATTCAATGAAGGTGTTCTAAGAAGAACAGTGCTCAATTTCTACGAAAGAAAAGAGATTCCCACACTGGAAAAAATCCATGAAGAAATTAAAGAGAACCTTTCTTACCCCGGCAGCCGAGAAACGTTAAGACAGGTTCTCAAGAAAATTGGGTTCCAGTATGCAAAGGTTGACGGAAGAAAATTTCTGATGGAACGTAGTGATGTTGTATATGCCCGCTGCAGGTTTTGGGGAGAAATGTGGTAACATTGATCTTCAAACAAAAACATTGTCTACCTAGACGAGACTTGGATTAACCAGAATTACACAATTCCTAAATGTTGGGTTGACAACACTTCGGATAAGGCTGTGGGAGTGAAGGTGCCAACAGGGAAAGGAAGCCGATTGATTGTACTCCATGTTGGAACAAAACATGGATTTATTCCCAATGCTTCACTTATCTTCAGGGCAAAAAATGATGGGGACTATCATAATCAAATGAATGCTGTGACTTTTGAAAAATTGTTTGAGCATCAACTTCTCCCAAACATATATATATATATATATATATCTATATATATATATATATATATATATATATAAGAGAGAGAGCTATATAAATAGTAATATAATTTATTATAACAATAATAATTAGCTATGCATTCATGTGGGCTACACAGTAATATGGTGATAAGTGCGTTCCCATTCTCACTCATACACAGGGCAAGGTCAATGTACGATCGCGCTAATAAGTCATTTCCCAGCTGGCATTACGTTTGGCTTGCTCTGTGCTGTATTAATGTCTGTCAGATGTTGAATAGGGGGGGTAAGTGTAGGAACATGTTTGTATATTTTACTCGATATGAAGAAATGAAGCTTAGATATTGCTGATACTAATAATTGATCAAAACATATATGGTGGCGAGACATCTCTTATTAGCGCGACTGTACCTTGAACAGGGGGAGGTGGAGGGAGGGAGAAAGATATAGCGAGAGTAATTTGGAAAGGTTATCGTACGGAAAGGGTCAAAAGGACAACCGGCACCTGTGTAAGGGTAGGTGACCGCGCCCATAATCGCCTGTTTAGGTCTGTATGACTATAATGAGAAGAATACCCAGCCACTTTCGACATACAACAATTAAAAGGTAATTAGGCTACTGACCGCTGAGGCAGGTAAAGGTAAAGGTCAACTATATTGACCGTTGGAGACTAGTGAGTGACCACGTGGTTTGAAATGCGATTTCCATATCTAGTACAAGGACAAATTAATTGATAATTAATCGAAAATTAATCGAATTGATCAATACATTTTGAGAAATTTCGATTAAGTTAAGTTAAGTTAACCCATTTTTCAAAATTAACTAGTTAAGTTAAAAGTTAATTAACTTAATAAAGAAATTGGTAAAGTTAAGTTAATTAACTTAACTGACCCAACTCTGATATATATATATATATATATATATATATATACAGTATAATATATACTCTCTCTCTCTATATATATTATATATATATATATATATATATATATATTATATATATATATATATTATATATATATATATATATATATATATATATATATATATATATATATACAGTATATATATATATGATTGTATTGTGTTAATCATAATTCAAGAACACACGCACACATACATATAAACAAACACGTTCATACTTACACAAACAAACACACACAATCATGTTCTAGGGAATACACAAAACATTCCCGAATGCAAACACATTCACTTAAAAACTATCATATTTGACACACACACTCAAGCGAAACATACACACACACTCAAGCAGACACACACACACACGCGGTTTTTGACAGATTAGCATTTAATTCCTTCGCAGGTTGCCACCCTCGCTGTCTTCGGTCCTCCTTCCTGGTTGTCCTGTGCTGAGTCGATTTCTTCTCCGAAAATCCTTCACCGCATCGTTGAGAAGACGCCCAAAACGTGCTGCTCCCACCTGGTTCAGATGAACTCCATCGTCCGAAAACAAATAGTCATCGTAGTAGAAATTGTCCCAGGTGTTGACGAATCCCACGTTTTCCTTCCTGCAGAGGTTTGCTAGACAACGATTTGTACTGGTGGCTATGTGTAAAATCGGCTCTCTACACCAAGCCGGGGGACGATTCCTCAGACGATGATCCTTGATGACTTCTCCTTAAACGACTTGATCAGCTGCTGGTACTTTAAAAGCAAATCTTCCGACTGGGTTCGCTGTACATCGTTGGATCAAGTGTGAGTGAATGTGAACCAGTCTAGAGCGAGTGTAAGTGCCATGAACGTGAACCAGTCTAGAGTGAGTGTTAGTGACATGAACGTGAACCAGCCTAGAGTGAGTGTAAGTGACATGAACGTGAACCAGTCTAGAGTGAGTGTAAGTGCCATGAACGTGAACCAGGCCTAGAGTGAGTGTAAGTGACATGAACGTGAACCAGCCTAGAGTGAGTGTAAGTAACATGAACGTGAACCAGTCTAGAGTGAGTGTTAGTGACATGAACGTGAACTAGCCTAGAGTGAGTGCAAGTGACATGAACGTGAACCAGTCTAGAGTGGGTGTAAGTGACATAACGTGAACCAGTCTAGAGTGAGTGTAAGTGACATGAACGTGAACCAGTCTAGAGTGAGTATAAGTGACATGAACGTGAACCAGTCTAGAGTGAGTGTAAGTAACATGAACGTAAACCAGCCTAGAGTGAGTGTAAGTGCCATGAACGTGAACCAGTCTAGAGTGAGTGTAAGTGACATGAACGTGAACCAGAGAACAGAGTGAGCGTGTAAGTGAGAGTGAGAGCCCAGAGACAGCATATGGCACCTTTAACACCCCTCCCTCAGATACTGCCTGCTGTGCCTCCCTGCCTCCAAACAACATAATATGCTGCACAACAAAAAAAAATATATATATAATAAACAATAATAATGAGGGTGTGGGTATGTGGGTAGTGTTTGGTTTTTGGTCATTGTATTTATTTATTATTAGATTTTTAGTTTCCTCGCTAGACCTCCATCAAGCTTAGAAAAGCACCCCCTAGACCCCCCTTCAAGATAAATTTGTAAATTTTTCGGTAGAAAAATATCCCGGCCAAAGGCCGATTTCTCTTAAAATTAGAGGCTCGCTATCGCTTGCCAGGATTTGTTTTATAAGTAAATGGCACGAAAGGTCTTAATATTGACAAAGAAATGGGGCGAAAGGTCTTAAAATCGACAAACTAATGGAAGGAACGTCTTAAAATCTAAAAACTACTATGCTAAACACGAGGGAGAAGGAGGTCCAGAAAAAGCGAGTAGTACCTCCTTAATTAACACCCCTCCCTCAAATACTGCCTGCTCTGCCTCCCCGCCTTCAAACAACATATGCTGCACGACAAAAATATATAAATAAATAAACAATAACGTGTCGCCAGAGTGAAATAATGGGATTGAAAGTGTGGGTTAAGGAGCTAGTGCTTGGTTTTTGGTCTATATATTTACTTGTTAATAGATTTTTAGCTTCCTCGCTAGACCTCCATCAAGCTTAGAAAAACACCCCCTAGACCCCATTTCAAAAATAAATTTGTAAATTTTTCGGTAGAAAAATTTCCCAGCCAATGTCCAGAAAAAGCGAGTACTATCCCTTCAGGTGATAGAAGAGGGAATTATTTCAGAGCAAGTGTGGCATTATCGTAAGAATTATTATTATGAGTGCGAGTGTATGAATTAACCTCCTCCGTTCACCACCCCCCAACCCTTCTCCAGTCACTCACAGGCCCACATCTGTTCTGCTTTACACCCCCCCCCCACTACTCCACACCGCGTACAAACACTGGGTGAATAAATCCTTCCTCCCCGCCACCCAATCCGCCATCTTTCCTCCCCCACCATTGACTCCCTTCCCCCTCCACCCACCCACCACTCCCCGTCCTCCCCCACCTCCCGACCCCAGGTCGGAAGATTTGCTTTTAAAGTACCAGCAGCTGATCAAGTCGTTTAAGGAGAAGTCATCAAGGATCATCGTCTCAGGAATCGTCCCCCGGCTTGGTGTAGAGAGCCGATTTTACAACATAGCCACCAGCACAAATCGTTGTCTAGCAAACCTCTGCAGGAAGGAAAACGTGGGATTCGTCGACACCTGGGACAATTTCTACTACGATGACTATTTGTTTTCGGACGATGGAGTTCATCTGAACCAGGTGGGAGCAGCACGTTTTGGGCGTCTTCTCAACGATGCGGTGAAGGATTTTCGGAGAAGAAATCGACTCAGCACAGGACAACCAGGAAGGAGGACCGAAGACAGCGAGGGTGGCAACCTGCGAAGGAATTAAATGCTAATCTGTCAAGAACCGCGAATTTGGATAAAGCTCCACCAACACGACCCAAATACAAAACCGCCAGGGATAACGACCGAGGACCGATGTCAGCCATGAATGTAAATGTAGATCCGATCAGAACCAAAAATTTGATTAACACCTTAAGAGCGGCCTATGCGGTTTATTTATATGTACCGCCCAGCGGGGTGTTTTTAGCCAAAATAGGGCTGTTTACGTGATCATTTTCATGCCTAAATAAGACCCAGAACGTAAAACAAGTATCTATCCCTGAAAGGGCATAAACAGAGCTTTCGAATGACACCATAACGATCCTTTTATGATGGCTAGTTTTCTTGCAATAACCGTGCAACGCGAGTGCAAAAAGCATGTAATTAGGCACTTTCCCCATACAATTCCGTATATAGCGAGTGAGAGAGGGAGGAGGGAGGTGGGATTCGTGTCAGTAGGTTCGCCGCGGTGGTCTGGAGCAGTCATACGCTCGCTACTCTCCTGCCACCACTTGTCTCTCTCTCTCAGCAACATTACGTGCTGAAATTGCCACTCGACCTATGTCGAGCACCGCCACATAGTCCAGCTTTATTTAACTCGACTTATGTTGCTCGCCGCTAATTAAGGGTTAAAGAACGTTCTGTGAGTTCTAAAACCGCAACTTTAAAGGTTTCCTATGCAAACGCTCGTAGCATACGCAATACATTTTCAGATTTAGAGGAACTAGTGTTTACTGAAAATTATGATGTGATTGGTATAACAGAATCTTGGCTCAACAGTAGATAGAGACTTTTTAGCAGAGTATTCACTTCCCGGTTATGTAATGTTTGAGAAAAGCCGAATAAATAAAAATGGAGGTGGCGTTTTATTTTATATCAAAGAAAGTCTTAACCCAACCCTCGTGTCAAAACCTCAAATTGTGAACGTCGACACATCTTTTGTGCTAATAAAGAATAATAAAGGTACAAAAATAATACTTGCATTAATATACAGACCTCCAGCTCAATCAGTTCAAACTGACCGAGAAATTTATGAACAAATTGCAGATGTAAGTAACTCACAAGATACCGTATTTTTTGGCGACTTTAATTTACCTGTGACCAAGTGGGGCGATACTCTTACTTCACACTCCGGACATGACTTGTATACGAACTTGCAAGAGAGTTCGCTTTATCAATTTGTTCGAACACCGACCCGTGGTAATAACGTTCTTGACATTGTACTTACAACAAAAGAAGAATTAATAGAGAATTTGAATGTTGGTGATGAATTCAGTAACAGCGACCATCGTACGATAACTTTCACTTTAAACTTTACTAGTAACGAACCAAATAGTAGCATCGAAAAAGTCCCTAATTTCAAGAAAGCAAACTTTCATAAACTTAGAGCTATGTTTAACCCTTAATTAGCGGCTCACCACATAAGTCGAGTTAAATAAAGCTGGACTATGTGGCGGCGCTCGACATAGGTCGAGTGGCAATTTCAGCACGTAATGTTGCTGAGAGAGAGAGACAAGTGGTGGCAGGAGAGTAGCGAGCGTATGACTGCTCCAGACCACCGCGGCGAACATACTGACACGAATCCCAGCTCCCTCCTCCCTCTCTCACTCGCTATATAAGGAATTGTATCGGGAAAGTGGCTAATTACATGCTTTTTGCACTCGCGTTGCACGGTTATTGCAAGAAAACTATCCATCATAAAAGGATCGTTATGGTGTCATTCGAAAGCTCTGTTTATGCCCTTTCAGGGTTAGGTACTTGTTTTACGTTCTGGGTCTTATTTAGGCATGAAAATGATCACGTAAACAGCCCTATTTTGGCTAAAAACACCCCGCTGGGCGGTACATATAAATAAACCGCATAGGCCGCTCGTAAGGTGTTAAAGAAACTGACTGGAGCTTTTTAATTAACCTCTCCGCGGCGCACATGGGGTTTTCTACAGGGTAAGACTGTGCGCACCTATGATGATTTTGGGACCTATTGCCAATTTCGATAAAAAGTACATCATCGTGTAGGGAATGTTTGCGTGCATCAGCCCATATATATTTGACCCCCCAAAAAATGTCTGGGGGGGTTAGGGGAACGGTCCGTAGTTGAAAAATGTGGAGCGAATGGCACCGCGCGGCTAGATTGTCATCAAGCGGCGAGATTTCCCTGCCGAATATTTACGCGCGCAGGGGATAGAAGGAGAGGGAGGAGGGGGTGGGTTACCGCGTATTATCACGTATATCTCCTTTTTCGAGCCCTTTTAGGCTATTTAGAGTATGTATACATGTGTAGGGCACCCATATAACAATGAATATGCCTCATAGTGACCAAAAATTGCAATATATAAGGGAATTATAAGAGAATATTTAGGCGGGAATGAAGATGTGTTGGAGGTTTGGCGGCAATTTATGAGCTGAGAGTGTGGTTTACGCCATACATATCACGTATATCTTGTACGTAGAGCACTGTCACGCTATAATACAGACTTGTACGTATGTATACGTGCCATATATCAAAATATATACCGCATATAAACCAATTCATGCGATATTTACGCACATTATCAATGAGTTTCTATGCGTGAACCAAGGTGTGAGTGAGTTGTGGTGGGAATGAAAGGGGGAGAGGGTGTGTTACGTCATAAATATCACGTCAATCTTGTATTTAGAGCACTCTCATGCTATAATAAAGACGTGTACATATGTAGGCGTCCCATATAACAAGGAATATACCGCATATAGCCCAATTGATGCGATATTTACGCAAATTGTGAATGTGTTTCTAGCAGACGGAAGCCTGAAAGGGGGGGTTGGGGGTGGGTGGGTGGGAGGGAGGCATGCAGGGGTGCAGTGAGTGAGTGAGTCGTGGAGAGATGGAAGTCAGGCAGATCTCTAGATAGATAACCAGCTTAGTGATAATTGTGGAGGCGCCCCAGGCGTATTGATGTTTGGGATTTTTTGACCCCTATGTCTACCAGATGGCTGGTGTTCGTTGCCATCAACAGGTCTACAATAACATGAGTCAGGAATGGAGAGAGAGAGAGAGAGAGAGAGAGAAACTGAGACATGCGTATGTCGTACATATAAATGGACTTCAGAATTGCATTTTTATGCAAGCAGACATTGCATTTTAGACACATGTGAAGTACCACAGAAACATGTAGGCCATTGACTGTAAATAAAGTACTATATTTATAGACCACCAGCGACGGTGCTGAGTCAACACAGGCAGATTGCCTGTTGTGATAGAGGGCTAAATATAGACTGGTGTCTCCTTACACCTGCGAAAGGGTAGATTGCCACCAGAGAAACGTTTACTTATTTATTTCGAAGTAATATGCAATCTAAATGTATATTCGAGACCTACTGCAATTATTTGTATGACAGTCATGACTATGTATAATCCAATATACGCGCGTAGGCGAGACATAAGAAAGCTGGTTGAGCAATTTTCGACACCCACACAGTTATTATTCATTTTTATTTACAATATTATACAATACAAATGTATTTGTGAAGAGTATTTTATCCATTATTGTATTTATACCAATTTTGTTCCCAGACAGAGCTGCTGTAGCTGGAGAATCAAGGAGCGGCAAGGGTCACCTCGTGACCGCCTGACCGTGTGAAAATGAGTGGAGTCACACTGAGAGGGGCAATTTTGCTGAGTGTTTGGGCAATTTTTGACAGAATAAAGTTATATAATTACTAATTCTTGACAGAGACAAACTATTATAAACCTTGGCATGATATAATTGATAATCCCATCAATTTACAAACGTAAATTGGTGGGATAATTCATTTTTTTTTGTATATTGTCATTTCGATTGTAGACACGAAGTTTTGAGTGATATTTGGTATGAGCTCCTGTGGCATGGTTGGTAAGGTCGCGGACTGGAAAACTCAAAGTGTTGTAGGGTAGTGGGATCGAATCCAGGAGGGGGTTATGGGGAAGGTTTTATATTGTCTAGAAATTTTTTTATAAATTTTTTTGTTTACAAGATCATGCCATTGTATTCAAACAATATGAAATATTCATAGAATATATCATATTGTAAGAATACAATGACATGACCTTGTTTTCTTTTTTTCTTTTTTTATTGTTTTATTTTATTATCATAGTAGGTTTGACATGATTTATTGAAACATATTTATTTTTGTACAATTCATTTGAGGTAAGAAAATAATTATATACACATTACTTAGGCTAATAACAAACATATATATTGATATACTAAAAAAATAAGGCATATTACATGTAAATCTTTGAAACTTATAAACTAAATAATGAAACATACAATTATATAATGTAAAAGGTATATCACAGGGACATCTTTGGAACTTATACATTATATAATATATATGTTACATTATGAGGTAGCGTGATCAATTAGGTCAGGTCAGGTAAGGTAGGGCGCGAGTCCAGGGCAGGGCAGGGCAGGAGGCGAGTCCAGGGCAGGGCACGGGGCGAGTCCAGGGCAGGACAGGGCAGGGGCCGACACTCAGTAGTTCTTGAAGGTGTGGTAGTCCCTGAAGCAGTCACCCAGGCAGAGTGCAACTTTGCACTCGGCGCACATTGAGGTGACTCTTTTGGTTACATGGGGTTTCCTCACACTGGAGCTGCCGACGGTGCACTGCACCTGCCTGTGACGAGTGCCAATCAGCTCGGTGTTGGTTGTGTAGTGTCTTTCGACACCCAGCTGGATGCGGTCAGGAACGTGATCCCCACGCCATGCCGTACGTCTGTGAGTGGTGGTGCCATACTTCTCCAGGAGTTGGTAGGAGACGTTGTACACGAACTCCCGGAATTTCAGCTTCTGGTTTGGGGCCATATCCTTCTTCACCAACCACAAGTTGTAGGCGTTCAGCATCGTTATGTCAACTAGGTGGAGGAAGAGCTTGTGATACCACTTCACAGTCTTCCTCAGACACTCAACACCTGACAGCTGACAGTCAGACTTGTCCACCAGGCGCATGTTTTTGGTGTAGTCCACTACCATGTCGGGCTTGTAGATTGTCTTCCTGGTTCGGTAGTGGATTTTGCCAGAATCCACCTGGGCACCTGTGTGGACGGTGGAAAGCAGGTGGACGTCTCGCTTATCCTTCCACTTCAGGGCTATCAGTTTCCCACACTTCTCGAGCTGCTTGTATTTCTGCCCCTTTCGTCGCCTTCTTCGCACATGCCTCTCGCGGTGTTCCTGGGCCAGGTCGTCTTCTGAAGGTGTGTCACTGGAGGAGGCATCTGTGAGAGGAATGACATCACCTGTGAACTTTGGCATAAACTTTCTTGTCTTTCTGACAGTCCATACATGACCCCGTTTGGTTGTCATAAAGAAACTGGCAGAGAGCAGGAGAAGTATACCAGTTGTCAGTGTAGATGATGTGGCCTTTGCCCAGGTAAGGTGCCAACATTTTCCTGACGATGGCACCTGACATGCCCATGGGGTCATTGGCAGCGGCTTTCGGTACATCAATGTCAGTTCCTGTATACACGATCATGTCAAGCACTATTCCAGTTTCACAGTCGCACAACACGAAGAGCTTGATTCCGAACCTATGCCTCTTCAAGGGGATATACTGCTTGAAAACAAGACGTCCTTTGAAGAGCACGAGCGACTCATCAATCACCAAATTGAGGAAGGGGTAAAAGTATTTCCTATACCTCTCCAACAACATGGTGAACACATCCCGAACTTTCCATATCCTGTCAATCCTGTTAGGATTTTCGTTGTCTGCAAAGTGCATAAACCTTAGCAGCAACAAAAATCTGTCACGAGTCATGAACTTATTGAAAGTTGGGGTGGCGATGAGAGGGTCGTGCTTCCAGTAGTGTTGCAACACATGCTTCTTGATCAGAGGCATGAGGAACAACAAGGCAAAGAACGTCAGAAATTCTGCCACAGTCGTATCCACCCAGCCTCGTATTCTCGCTTTTGGAGAAAGGACGTCCAATCTGCCAAACACCCACCTGTAGTAGGCGTTTGTTTGGGCTACGATGTACGTCATTACCTCCATGTCGAAAAAAGCGAGGAAGAAGTCGCTTTCGTTCGCTTGATCATCACAGGGCCAGTCGTCAGTTGTTCCTGACGTCCCAGGATTGAACTGGGGCACGTCAGGTACAAAATTGACCCCGTCAGACCAATCGAACGAAGGCATGCCAGGGATCGGAATGTCGTCTGCGTCTGCTTCATCGTCTGAAATATCGCTTCCATGGTCGCGATACAGCACTTCATCATCATTACCCTCCTCTTCACTTGACAGACGATGCCCTTCCTCGTTTTCGTCACCGACGTCGGACTCACTCCCACTGTCCACTCCCAAATCCCCCCACCCTTGGTCCCGTGCTAGGGCTTCGTCGTCGAAACCCGGGCTGCCAATGTCCTGCGAATCACCATCAAACAGCAGGGCGGCATACTTAGATGGTGTAAGAGTTTTCCGGGTCACTTTGGCACGTGCGGGAGTCTTATGGACAGGGACAGCAGAGGTGGTGGCAGGGGCGGCGGCAGGGGCGGCGGCGGCGGCAGGGGCGGCGGCGGCGGGGGCAGGGGCAGCAGTGGTGCGTGGCCTTGATGGCAAGATGATGGTGGTGCCTGTCGCCCTTCTCTCTGTTCCTTGGGCAGGGGCGGCGGCATGGGCGGCAGGGGCGACAGGGGCAGCAGGGGCAGCAGGGCCGGCAGGGACACCAGGGCCAGCAGTCGCTTTCCCAGTCGCTTTCGCCTTCCCCTTCCCTGTTCCTTGGGCAGGGGCGGCAGGGGCGGCAGGGGCGGCAGGGGCAGCAGGGCCGGCAGGGACACCAGGGCCAGCAGTCGCTTTCCCAGTCGCTTTCCCTCTCCCTTTCCCCTTCCCCTTCCCTGTTCCTTGGGCAGGGGCGGCAGGGGCGGCAGGGGCAGCAGGGGCGGCAGGGGGGGCAGGGGCAGCAGGGGCGGCAGGGGCAGCCGGGCCAGGGGCGGCTGGTGGTGTTGGTGGTGGTAGGGGCACTGTGGCTGGCGTACGGGTTCTCTTCCCTACGACCGTGCCTTTCATTTTTCCTGCCCCCGCAGGTAATGCAGCCCTAGGGCGGCCTCCTGCGTCGCTGGTACCGGTGGCAGGGGTGGCAGGGGTGGCAGTGGTGGCAGTGGTGGTGGTAGTGGTTGTTGCAGTGGCCTGGGTCGTGGTGGCAGTGTCCCGAAAGACCAATGACCTCTGTGCCATTGCCCTGCTTGCACGTGTTTTACGTGCTTTTGGTGCTGGTGATTCGTCCTCTGAGCTGTAGGGCATGTCGTACTGGTAGCTAGGGTCTTTGGCAGCCACCCTCTGCCTTCCACGGCGGCTAACACCACCAGAAGGAGGGCTGGTTGTGTCATCAGGGAGCGAGCGTGAGGGACGTGTAGGCTCCATGACTAGTGCGTGGTTACTGGCGCGGTGGTGCTTGCACGAGTGCGGGGCGAGCGTTTGGCGGGGTGGTATCGAGAGTTGACATGTAGTACTATACCCACACCAATTTTCAGCCGCCTGGCTATAAACGCGCGGTTTTGGTACGTGTTCAAAGTCTCTGCTCTTAAGAGTCTCCCCGCAGTGCGCCGGGGGAACTCTTAAGAGTCTCCTCGCAGCTCCCGGGTTAACAATAACGACATAAATACATCTTGGAAGTTATTCGAAACCACTTACCTAAAACAGTGCAAGACTGCATACCATCGAAAATACGGCGTCCAGGCCATAATAATAAGCCCAAATGGTGGAATAAAGATATTTCAAACTGCCTCCTTGCTAAAAAATTTGCTAATGATAGATTAAAATCCTCACAAAATGACGAAGAACGGGTGAAACTTGTAGAGCTACGACGCAAAGCCAAAAAGTTAATTAAGCAAAGTAAAAAGACCCTAGAGTTACATATTGCGAATCAAAGTAAAACAAACCCGAAAGAATTCTATAGTTATATCAGAAAGAAAAAAGTAGTTGCTTCAACTGTTGGACCGTTAGTCGATGAAAATGGAGAATACACAAAGACGAAGTACAAATGAGTAATGCCCTCAATACCTTCTTTGCATCAGTTTTTACAACAGAAGACCTCGGTGATATCCCTACACCATCGCCGATTCAGATTGATAATTCAGATGTTCTAAGCAATATCACCGTTACAGAGAGGAGTATTGAATTGTTTAGATAAACTCAAGGTAAATAAAACGCCTGGACCTGATACAATCTCGCCTAAAGGAAGCTAAGGATGAGCTCTCCAAACCACTGACATTACTATTCAATAAATCCTTGCAGTCTGGAACTATGCCTGATCAGTGGAAGATAGCCAACGTAACACCGATATTCAAAAAAGGCAGCAAATCCCTACCCAGTAACTATCGTCCAATTAGCTTAACCTCAGTTGTATGTAAAATGCTAGAAACGGTCATAAGAGACAGACTCGTAAATCACTTAGAGGAAAATAACATGCTTAACGATACTCAACACGGCTTTCGTAAAAAACGTTCCTGTTTAACAAACCTCTTAGACTTCTTCCACGATATCCTCAACCTCTACGATGAGAGTAAAGCTGTAGATATTATATACCTTGATTTTCAAAAGGCCTTTGACAAAGTTCCCCACAAACGTTTACTGCTAAAACTAAAAGCGCATGGAATACAAGAAGGTGTGTTGAAATGGATAGAAAATTGGCTCAGCGACAGAAAGCAAAGAGTAGTCATAAACGGTAAGGCATCTAAATGGACCAATGTAAGTAGCGGGGTACCCAGGGATCGGTACTAGGACCAATTATCTTTATAATTTACATCAACGACATAGATGAGGGTCTCACCTGTACAATCTCAAAATTTGCTGACGATACAAAAATTGCAAATAGCGTACTCTCAAAAGATCAGTTGACGGTATGCAACACAATCTAGATAAATTGTCACATTGGGCCCAAATTTGGCAAATGAGTTTCAATGCGGATAAATGTAAAGTACTACATATCGGATACCTAAATGAGAAAGCAAACTATTCGATGAATGGCACTCAGCTTAAGAATGTAAACAGAGAAACCGATCTGGGAGTAACAATATCGAGTAACCTAAAACCGAATCAACAATGTTCAGAAGTTGTTAAGAAGGCAAAAATTGGCTTTATAGGCAGATCATTTGAGCATAAATCCAAAGACGTAATCCTAACCTTTACAATTCCTTAGTCCGCCCTCTTCTGGAATACTGCGTTCAATGCTGGTGCCCTTATTACCAAAAAGACATAAACAAGCTAGAACGAGTTCAACGTAGAGTTACCAAAATGATACCTAGCCTAAAGATCAAACCATACGAAGAGCGTCTTAGAGAATTAAATCTATTTCCTTTAACCCAGCGCAGATTAAGATGTGACTTAATTCAAGTGTTCAAAATCATCAAAGGCGTCGACAATATGAACTGTAGTAAGTACTTCACTATCGACCAATCTAATTACACGCGGGGAAACGGTTCCAAAATTATTGGTAAATCTTTTAACTCACACGAATCTAAGAATTTCTTCTTCAATCGAGTTGTCAACTTGTGGAATGGGCTTCCCCGAGACGTTATAGACTGCAGCACCGTTGATTCATTTAAATTCTGCCTAGACAAATATCTCGCATCAAACCCGCGACTAACTGCGTTTGTAAATGAATAACTTCATTTTATCCTCCCCTCAGTTACTAACCCATATGTCCCCTACTAACTCCCTAGTCCTGCCACGTTAGTGGCAGGGCAGTAGTTCCCTTTCCAATGTTCCCTTACCCACTCTAAACCACTGTTTGGACACTTGATCCTCAGTGTTTTGGAGGACAAGC
>CM064491.1:41049197-41079197 GCA_032716605.1 Paralithodes platypus
GGCTTTCTCCTGTCTGGGGTAGTTACTAGATAATCGGTAATGCTCACCCTCTGAATGATCTTATATGGGCCCCTGAACTTGGCAGATAAAGGTTGGCCAAAAAGGGGGAGCAGGACCAAAACCTCATCACCGGGCTTAAACTCCCTCTCACAGGCTTTTCTGTCATACCATTTTTTCATGGAGCTTTTAGCCACGGTCAAGTTTTGAGCGGCAAACTCACATGAGGATCTCAGCCGGGTTTTGAAATCTGAAACATACTTGAGGAGGTTTTGGTTCCCCTCCTGGCCAACTAGGCTATCCTGCAATAGTTGCAAAGGACCTCTTACCTGGTGACCGAAAACTAGCTCATTAGGGGAAAAACCCAGGGATTCAGTTGGAACCTCACGAGTAGCAAATAAAAGAAAAGGTACCCCCTTATCCCACTCAACTCCGGTCTCTGTACAATACTTACGTAACATTCCCTTTAATGTCTGATGATATCGTTCGAGAACCCCTTGACTCTCTGGGTGGTAGGTGCTAGACTTTACATGCTCGATACCCAACTCCTTCAGGGACTGCTGGAAAATGTTAGAGGTAAAATTAGTTCCTTGATCACTTTGCACCTCATGGGGGAAACCCATTCTGGTGAAAAATTTGAGCAGTTCCTTGATTACAGTTGGAGCAGAGGTAGTCCTTAAGGGTATAGCCTCTGGGTAGCGAGTTGCCATGTCCATGATAGTTAATAAATAAATGTTACCTTGGGAAGTCTTAGGCAATGGGCCTACAATGTCCACTACCACCCGAGTAAAAGGATTCTCGAAAACGGGCAAGGGCACCAGAGGATGTACAGGCACCTTCTGATTGGGTTTTCCTGTCATCTGGCAAGTGTGACACACTCTACAACACTCCACTACATCTGCACGCATTCCTGGCCAGTAAAAGTGGGATCTGATTCTGTCTAGAGTTTTTCTCACACCTAGGTGTCCTGCCAATGGTATACAATGTGCCATTTCCATTATATCTCTACGACAAGGTTTGGGGACTACTACTTGATGGACGTCCCAAGCCCCGTCATCGATTGGTCTGTGTGGCGGTCTCCATCTTCGCCACAATACTCCTCCTTTGAGGTAGAAACATTCACCACCCTCCTTCTCACATTCCTCTTCACTCACGGACCTGGCAGCTAACTCCTTGCATTCACAATCAACTCTCTGTAGCTCTACCAGGCCACTAGGACAATTTGGAGGGGTTTCATGGTCATCGTTAGGGTCAAGATGAGCCATAAAGGTGTCAGATAAATCCACCTCAGTCACATCATCAGGCACAGTTGGAGCATCATTCACACTCTCATCATCCCTTTCATCAACTCTTACATTCGGTACATTTCTGTCTGAGGGAACTGCTACTTGAGACATTGAACGTGTGACAGCACACACAGGGAAAACTGTTGGCATCTCCTTTTCGAGCTCACCGGTTAGTGGCTCGTTAACAGGGGAAAGTGACAAAATGGGGTCTGGTCGGACCTTCTCACCTGCTACATCATTCCCCAAAAGGAGTGTTACCCCAGGCACAGGGATATCTTGGGACCTACACAAAGCTATGGTGGCCTCACCCTGTAGTACTCACATTCAATTTCGCCTTTTACCAAGTATGCATAAAACTGGCCTCCAGCACCTCTCATTACAATTGGTTCGCCAGGTGGGCACTGAGTGTAAGGATTCACCATGAGGGTGCTAGTAGAACCTGTGTCTCTCAGAATTTTTACCTCATGCATGCAACCATTTAATCTCACGTTGCCAGATGAAATAAAGGGACGGTAACTGTCCTGCACTGATGGTGAAATTATTATTGGTTTAACCCTTGTGGGTTGCACCACACATGCTACTACACCCCTGTCTAGATGATTTACGTTAGCTGCTAGGTACTCCTTCTGTCGAGAGTCCTGCATTAAAGGAACTTTTGGTGCTAGGTACTCCTTCTGTCGGGAGTCCTGCAACCTCTGAAGTGCGCATGGGGGTAATTGGAAACGTCCCCCTGTGCTGACGTATTTGAGGTGTTTCCGTCACTAAAATATTCATTGTGCCATTAATAGCATTAATATTTATCCATATGCGCCTATTATGGGTTGATTATAAAGGTATTAACCTGAAACAACAATAAAACGAGTGAAAACAGCGTTTGGATGGTCAAAATCGGAGATATAGCCCGCGAGTTGTATAATGTATGGGTGAGGCAATCTGCTTTCCCGCCAATTTCCCCCAAGGCCACTGAGACACAGTCGATCGATACTCTCTCTCTCTCTCTTGCACTCGCTTGCTATCAGTGATGACCACACCCTCCAATCGGATTTCTAATGTTAGCACGAAAATATACCTCAGAATAAGGGAATAACAGGGAAAATAGGTGATAACTGAAGGAGAGGAGGAAAGTGGGGAAGGAGGGGAGGTAGAGGACTGAGATTTTGCATGGCCCAGGGGCCAAAAAAAAAAAAAAAAATAAAAAAAAAAAAATATAAAAAAATATTTTTTTTTCGATGTCAAAAGTTGATTTTTATTTTCTCTGACTCTTAAGAGTCTTCCCGCAGTGCGCCGGGGGAACTCTTAAGAGTCTCCCCGCAGCTCCCGGGTTAAAGGAACATTTGGTGCTAGGTACTCCTTCTGTCGGGAGCCCTGCATTAAAGGCACACATGGAATTTGAGATACGGCGGCAACTGTCTGCCCCGATCTCTCGGTTTTTTCCTTGGCCCAGCACTGATAAGCTAGGTGGCCTCTCATGCCACAAAAAGTACATACTTTAGGGGATACGGGAACGTTCCCTCTTTGAGCATTACTATTAGTTTGGGGCCCACCTCTGTTACCATTGCCCTGAGTCACATTTTTAGTTGGGGGAACAATTCTATTTTGGCTAGCTGGGGAAGACGTTATAGGCTTGTGACTGGGTCGGTCAGATTTGTGATTGGGATACTTAAAATTAGAACTAGAATTATCGTAGGGCTTCTTTCCACGAAATTTGTTGTTGAGCACGTATGTGTCAGCCATGTCAGCAGCGTCGGCAAGACAATCCACCTTTTTCCCCTTTAAATGATAGGATACAGAAGAATCAATTTTCCATAGGAAATTTTCTAACAGGACCAACTCCTTCAGATCGTTGTAGCTTGTGACTTTCTTACTCTTGACCCAATGATTGAAAGTTTTAGTCATGGTCCTGGCAAATACCTTATGGGTTTCTTCTACTTTCTTCTGGTTTTTACGGAAAGATTGCCTGTAAGCCTCAGGCTGCAATTGATAGGTTTTTAGGATAGCTTCTTTGAGATTGTCATAATCCTGCCTAACTTCTGCTACTTCTGACAAATACGTGGCTCGAGCCTGCCCTGTCAAAACAGTTTGTAACATAAAAGGCCATTGATCTCTTGTCCACTTCATACCTCCAGCAACTTCCTCAAACAAAACAAAGAAATCCTGCACATTATCCTCAGTGAAAGGTGGAATGACACTAGTCATAGTCAATCCCAGAGGGGGAGCAATTAAGGGAGCATTTGTATGGACATTTAGTTGAGCCGTACGATATTGATATTCACATTGTTCGGTCGTTGCTCTGGCATTTATTCTGGCTAGTTCTAGTTCGACATTTAGTCTGGCTTGTTCGGTCTTTATTCTGGCTAGTTCCAGTACTTGATCACCAGTTAAACCAGGTGGCAATTGTATATCAAGTTGGCTAGGTTTACTAGGGATCCCACCAACTGCTCCGTCACCCTCCCCGCCTTCTACAGGGAACAGGTGGGTTTTTATGGTCTGAGCCACCTCTACTTTGGACATGTTTGAGACAGATAATTGGAGATGTGAGGCAAGCACTTTCAGTTCAGATTTTGACAGACAGTCAATATCAGGGGATGTGGGTTCTGATTCTATGAAAACTCGAGCATCTTCGTTATTAATTAGTTGAGGCATGATTAATATTTGATTTTTAAGTAGTGAAACGGTAATGAAACTGAGTGAAACTGTATGAAACGAATCCTGGCAAGGTCGCCACTCTTCTGTTACGTATCTTGATCCTCAAGTGGTTAACTTGATGAATCTAGATAGCACAGAGATAATATTAAGGTATCAGTCAGCTGAAGGCAAAACAAAAGTAAAATCTAATAAAATAATTTCCTGTTGTTGCTTCCTTTCCTTTTGGATCTTAGGACTTGGTATCCTTTATTGACTGATACTCTTTACTTATGAAAAATACTGAAACTAATTAAAGTCATGTAGTATTTATAAAGAATTATTATTTAACCGAAGCTTAGTAGGCTATGGTTATGAACCGAATAAGTTATAGCTAAAGAAGGACTATTAATTTTATTAAAAGTCTTGAAAGATAAATATTAAAGTAAGAATTTTTCTGTCTCTTACCCTTTTTGAAATGAATAGATATTTTTCTTCTATGTCCTTTTATTTATATTTAATGTAATTATTCTTGGTTCTTGTCTTACGTTAATAGTATTATATTATTATTATCATCAGGAGTAATATCAAAGTCACATAAAAAGTTAGATATATATTTAATAATTAGTTAAATTTATTTCTTAACCACGTAACATTGAGGTTTGATTATGAGTAAAATAAAGTTACAGGATCGTTTCATAGATTCGATTCAGGTCTCACTCAAATAATATGAAAAGCAAAATATAATATTTTGAAGCAAAAGAATTTTCTTCAGCTTAGAAAATCACTAGAAGTAATATTAACACATCCATGTTAGTCTAAGGCGATATTACTAATACGAGACAATAGCATCACCGTACTAAGCACCATTAAGCACTGTAAGCTTAATTCAAAGAAAATGAAAGAACTCGTAAGTATTAATATAAAACAATAGTATTACTTTCATCATAACCCAATTACTTAAAGAGTTGCTTTAGTCCACAAGTTAGTCAACTAAAATAGTTAAGTACATAATAATAGCGTTAACGTTAATTCCCAATCAAATAGTTAAGTACATAAATAGTAGCGTTAACGTAAATTCGCAATTAAATCGTTAAACACGTAATAGTAGCGTTCACGTTAATTCCCAATCAAATAGTTAAACACATAATAGTAGTGTTCACGTTAATTCGCAATTAAATCGTTAAACACGTAATAGTAGCGTTCACGTTAATTCCCAATCACATATCTCACTAACCAACATAACATAAGTGTTTACACCGAACACACTTAACACACATTTATGTAATCTGACTGACAGTCACAATCCCATTATAATACTTCACCCCGTCTTCCTCCAGCTGCAAGTTCACCTTCCCCAACTCCAAATGAGACTGATTTGAATGCCCACAACTCGGGTCTTATATACCAAACAATGATGGTGTAGGAACGAATCAGGAGGCGAGTGATGGTGCGCGCTCCAATCATAGCTCCTCGAATCACATAACAGGTGTGTCGTCCACTCACAGCTCCTGGCGTCGATCATACGTCATAGCATCGGTCATCGAGGTATGGGGCGAGATGGTTTGCCCACTCGCTCGTTCGCTCGCTAGTCTGCTTCACCACTTGGGTAGTTTGGCTCCTTCAACTCTAATTCTAACTCTTAAATTAACATACAGGGCTCCGTATGTCAGAATATATATATACCGGTACATATATATATATACACATATATATATATATATATATATATATATATATATATATATTTATATATTTATATATTACTTTATTTGTGTGTACAATAGAATTATTTTCTGAATTTATTACTTGAAGATAACCTGGCTTTCTTGTTTTGTTTTTTCACTGTCAACCCAGGAGCCATTTCCCTTCTCGTTGGAAAGGGTTGTGGCTTTATCAGGTAAGTAAAATTGACAACCTTCATGACTGACATGTGTTCTATGAACATTATACAATTATTGGCAAGGAAAATGATATAAAAGTGTTGTACATTGTAGCAAAGATATACAACTGTATAAACATTCTCATATATTTACATAACAATAACAATGCATGGAAACAATTGCGCATAGCTCGCGAACCAATTACGTTATATTATTTTGGTTTTCACCATTAGAAAGAGCACAATTTTCCGATTCCGGTGATATATACAGTTATATATGTATCCATGCAAATAACGCAACGACGAGGTGGGGAACAGCTCGGAACCCGGCTAGCGTCGGCGGAACAGAGACGGGTGAAGCGTAAATATTCGCATTTTGGCTCTTCATTTCAAATATTCATAGCGCAAAAAGTATTTGTCGTAGGAACTTCTATTTTTTGTTATACTCATCAGCATTATTTGCCGTATTCATACAGCCTAAATTTAAGACCATACACTTCGTAACAACGAAATAAATCGAAAATGTTATAAACCATATCAATCAAAATCATATATTTTTTTTCGGTCACTGCTTGAGAACTATTGAAGTTAAACAATTTGTTTTCAGATTTGGAAAGAGGAGAATAAATACTATTATTTGAGCCAAAACAAATATATGGTCATCAATCACAATTTAGAGATAAGACGGTGTGAAGACAATTGCATGGGTTATAATTGTGTTCCGGACTCATTTACACTTTCATATTTCGATTTATTTACATTTTGTTTTGTTTTATCATGTACTATAAATATTCCTCTTTCCATTGACATATGATACATCACAATAAACAGCATTCTGGTGGATGAAAATACAGAAAAACACAAGGCTTCGAAAACTCGCCCAACCTTGTATTTCATGGCAAATTAGAGAATGTCTGACCATAAGTTAGATAATTAAGTTGCCGGAGCTGGGAGGGTTAACTCCTTCAGACATATTATGTTCCAATAAGTCCGAGGAGGCGCTTGACATAGCTTTTGGGTCTTGAATTTGGCTCATGAGTGTTGTCGAAGCCTTACATTTATCTCTATTTCCATCCACCAGAATGCTGTTTATTGTGATGTATCATATGTCAATGGAAAGAGGAATATTTATAGTACATTATAATACAAACACAAATGTAAATAAATCGAAATATGAAAGTGTAAATGAGTCCGGAATACAATTATTTCCCATGCAATTGGCTTCACACCGTCTTATCTCTAAATTGTGAGTGATGACCATATATTTTTTTTGCTCAAATAATAGTATTTTTTCTTATCTTTCCAAATCTGAAAACAGAAGTTTTTTTATCTTCAATAGTTCTCAAGCAGTGACCGAAAAAAAAAATGATTTTGATTTATATGGTTTATAACATTTTCGATTTATTTCGTGGCTACGAAGTATATGGTTTTAAATTTAGACTATATGAATACGGCAAATAATGCTGATGAGTATAAAACAAACTAGAAGTTCCTACGACAAATACTTTTTGCGCTATGATTATTTGAAATGAAGAGCCAAAATGCGAATTTTTACGCTTCACCCGTCTCTGTTCCGCAGATGCTAGCCGGGTTCCGAGCTGTTCCCCACCTCGTCGTTGCGTTATATGCTCGGATACGTATATAACTGTATATATCACCAGAATCGGAAAATTGTGCTCTTTCCAATGGTGAAAACCAAAATAATATAGCGTAATTGGTTCGTGAGCTATGCGCAATTGTTTCCATGCATTGTTATTGTTATGAAAATATATGAGAATGTTTATAAAGTTGTATATCTTTGCCACAATATACAACACTTTTATATAATTTTCGTTGCCAATAATTGTATAATGTTCATAGAAGACATGTCAGTCATGAAGGTTGTCAATTTTACTTACCTGGTAGGGCCACAACACTTTCCAACGAGAAGGGAAATGGCTCCTGGGTTGACACTGAAAAAACAAAATAAGAAAGCCAGGTTATCTTCAGGTAATAAATTCAGAAATAATTCTATTGTACACATAAATAAAATAAAGTAATGCATATATATATATATATATATATATATATATATATATATATATACAAGGTGTCAAACAAAATATAAAGAATGGTAAATGGTAATGGTAATGTATGTGTGTGGAATTATTTACATATATATATATATATATATATTTATATACAGTATATATACAAGGTGTCCAAAAAAATAATGGTAAAAACAATGTGTGAATGTGTGTATTTATATATATATATATATATATATATATATATATATATATATATATATATATATATATATATATATATATATATATACAAGGTGTCAAACCAGAGAAATACGTGCAAATTTCCAAGCCACCCAAAGAGGTACTGCACTTGACTCGTTATTTTTTTAGAGTGGTTTCCCCAGGAGGCCTATATCCACTTTGTTACGACCGGGACTGCGAATAAAACAAGGGCACTTAATGATTGGACTAGTAATAGGGCACTATGCAACAACGGTACGCTAGATCCAAACCCTTGAACTTATATGCCGGCGAACAAAACACTTATACCCTCCAGAGTTAATCTGCGATAACGGGGTATCCTTAACTGGGCATAAATGTACTCTACTTCAGGCTAACCCACACTGGTATAGCCTGATAACACACAGGATGCAAGTTACGTTAAAATGCATAAACAAGAATCTAGGGAAAGATCAATTAAATCACTGCAAGATTTAATTCAATAAAAAGATGCTTTAACCCTTAACCCGGGAGCTGCGGGTAGACTCATAAGAGTTCCCCCGGCGCACTGCAGGTAGACTCTTAAGAGCAGAGCCTTTGAACACGTACCAAAACCGCGCGTTTATAGCCAGGCGGCTGAAAATTGGTGTGGGTATAGTACTACATGTCAACTCTCGACACCACCCCGCCAAACGCTCGCCCCGCACTCGTGCAAGCACCACCGCGCCAGTAACCACACACTAGTCATGGAGCCCACACGTCCCTCACGCTCGCTCCCTGATGACACAACCAGCCCTCCTTCTGGTGGTGTTAGCCGCCGTGGAAGGCAGAGGGTGGCAGCTAAAGACCCTAGCTACCAGTATGACACGCCCTACAGCTCGGAGGACGAAACACCTGCACCCAAAGCACGAAAAACACGTGCAAGCAGGGCAATGGCACAGAGGTCATTGGTCTTTCGGGACCCTGCCACCACGACCCAGGCCACTACAACAACCACTACCACCACCACTGCCACCACTGCCACCCCTGCCACCCCTGCCACCGGTACCAGCGACGCAGGAGGCCGCCCTAGGGCTGCAGAACCTGCGGGGGCAGGAAAAATTAAAGGCACGGGCGTAGGGAAGAGAACCCGTACGCCAGCCACAGTGCCCCTACCACCACCACCACCACCACCACCAGCCGCCCCTGGCCCGGCTGCCCCTGCCGCCCCCGCTGCCCCTGCCGCCCCCGCTGCCCCTGCCGCCCCTGCCGCCCCTGCCCAAGGAACAGGGAAGGGGAAAGGGAAGGGGAAGGGGAAAGGGAGAGGGAAAGCGACTGCTGGCCCTGCTGGCCCTGGTGTCCCTGCCGGCCCTGCCGGCCCTGCTGCCCCTGTTGCCCCTGCTGGCCCTGTTGCCCCTGCTGCCCCTGCCGCCCATGCCGCCCCTGCCCAAGGAACAGAGAGAAGGGCGACAGGCACCACCATCATCTTGCCATCAAGGCCACGCACCACTGCTGCCCCTGCCGCCGCCCCTGCCGCCGCCCCTGCCGCCGCCCCTGCCACCGCCTCTGCTGTCCCTGTCCATAAGACTCCCGCACGTGCCAAAGTGACCCGGAAAACTCTGACACCATCAAAGTATGCCGCCCTGCTGTTTGATGGTGATTCGCAGGACATTGGCAGCCCGGGTTTCGACGACGAAGCCCTAGCACGGGACCAAGGGTGGGGGGATTTGGGAGTGGACAGTGGGAGTGAGTCCGACGTCGGTGACGAAAATGAGGAAGGGCATCGTCTGTCAAGTGAAGAGGAGTGTAATGATGATGAAGTGGTGTATCGCGACCATGGAAGCGATATTTCAGACGATGAAGCAGACGCAGACGACATTCCGATCCCTCAGCTGCCTTCGTTCGATTGGTCTGACGGGGTCAATTTTGTACCTGACGTGCCCCAGTTCAATCCTGGGACGTCAGGAACAACTGACGACTGGCCCTGTGATGATCAAGTGAACGAAAGCGACTTCTTCCTCGCTTTTTTCGACATGGAGGTAATGACGTACATCGTTGCCCAAACAAACGCCTACTACAGGTGGGTGTTTGGCAGATTGGACGTCCTTTCTCCAAAAGCGAGAATACGAGGCTGGGTGGATACGACTGTGGAAGAATTTCTGACGTTCTTTGCCTTGTTGTTCCTCATGCCTCTGATCAAGAAGCATGTGTTGCAACACTATTGGAAGCACGACCCTCTCATCGCCACTCCAACTTTCAATAAGTTCATGACTCGTGACAGATTTTTGTTGCTGCTAAGATTTATGCACTTTGCAGACAACGAAAATCCTAACAGGATTGACAGGATATGGAAAGTTCGGGATGTGTTCACCATGTTGTTGGAGAGGTATAGGAAATACTTTTACCCCTTCCTCAATTTGGTGATTGATGAGTCGCTCGTGCTCTTCAAAGGACGTCTTCTTTTCAAGCAGTATATCCCCTTGAAAAGGCATAGGTTCGGAATCAAGCTCTTCGTTTTGTGTGACTGCGAAACTGGAATAGTGCTTGACATGATCGTGTACACAGGCACTGACATTGACATACCGAAAGCCGCTGCCAATGACCCCATGGGCATGTCAGGTGCCATCGTCAGGAAAATGTTGGCACCTTACCTGGGCAAAGGCCACATCATCTACACTGACAACTGGTATACTTCTCCTGCTCTCTGCCAGTTTCTTTATGACAACCAAACGAGGTCATGTGGGACTGTCAGAAAGACAAGAAAGTTTATGCCAAAGTTCACAGGTGATGTCATTCCTCTCACAGATGCCTCCTCCAGTGACACACCTTCAGAAGACGACCTGGCCCAGGAACACCGCGAGAGGCATGTGCGAAGAAGGCGACGAAAGGGGCAGAAATACAAGCAGCTCGAGAAGTGTGGGGAACTGATAGCCCTGAAGTGGAAGGATAAGCGAGACGTCCACCTGCTTTCCACCGTCCACACAGGTGCCCAGGTGGATTCTGGCAAAATCCACTACCGAACCAGGAAGACAATCTACAAGCCCGACATGGTAGTGGACTACACTAAAAACATGCGCCTGGTGGACAAGTCTGACTGTCAGCTGTCAGGCGTTGAGTGTCTGAAGAAGACTGTGAAGTGGTATCACAAGCTCTTCCTCCACCTCGTTGATATAAAGATGCTGAACGCCTACAACTTGTGGTTGGTGAAAAAGGATATGGCCCCAAACCAGAAACTGAAATTCCGGGAGTTCGTCTACAATGTCTCCTACCAACTCCTGGAGAAGTATGGCACCACCACTCACAGACGTACGGCATGGCGTGGGGATCACGTTCCTGACCGCATCCAGCTGGGTGTCGAAAGACACTACCCCATCAACACTGAGATGCTTGGCACTCGTCACAGGCAGGCGCAGTGCACCGTCTGCAGCTCCAGTGTCAGGAAACCCCATGTCACGAAAAGAGTCACCTCAATGTGCGCCGAGTGCAAAGTTCCACTCTGCCTGGGTGACTGCTTCAGGGACTACCACACCTTCAAGAACTACTGAGTGTCGCCCCCTGCCATGCCCTGCCCTGGACTCGCCCCGTGCCCTGCCCTGGACTCACCCCCTGCCCTGCCTTGGACTCGCCCCCTACCTTACCTGACCTGACCTAATTGATCACGCTACCTCATAATGTAACATATATATTATATAATGTATAAGTTCCAAAGATGTCCCTGTGATATAGCTTTTACATTATATAATTGTATGTTTCATTATTTAGTTTATAAGTTTCAAAGATTTACATGTAATATGCCTTCTTTTTTTAGTATATCAATATATATGTTTGTTATTAGCCAAAGTAATGTGTATATAATTATTTTCTTACCTCACATGAATTGTACAAAAATAAATATGTTTCAATAAATCCTGTCAAACCTACTAAGATAATAAAAAAAATAATAAAAAAACCAAAAAAACACAAGGTCATGTCATTGTATTCTTACAATATGATATATTCTATGAATATTTCATATTGTTTGAATACAATGGCATGATCTTGTAAAAAAAAAAATTTATCAAAAATATTCTAGACAATATAAAACCTTCCCCATAACCCCCTCCTGGATTCGATCCCACTACCCTACGACACTTTGAGTTTTCCAGTCCGCAACCTTACCAACCATGCCACAGGAGCTCATACCAAATATAACTCAAAACTTCGTGTCTACAATCGAAAGGACAATATACAAAAAAAAATGAATTATCCCACCAATTTACGTTTGTAAATTGATGGGATTATCAATTATATCATGCCAAGGTTTATAAAAGTTTGTCTCTGTCAAGAATTAGTAATTATATAACTTTATTCTGTCAAAAATTGCCCAAACACTCAGCAAAATTGCCCCTCTCAGTGCGACTCCACTCATTTTCACACAGTCAAGCGGTCACGAGGTGACCCTTGCCGCTCCTTTATGCCCCAGCTACACCAGCAACAGCAGCTCTGTCTGGGAACAAAATTGGTATAAATACAATAATGGATAAAATACTCTTCACAAATACATTTGTATTGTATAATATTGTAAATAAAAAAGAATAATAACTGTGTGGGTGTCGAAAATTGCTCAACCAGCTTTCTTATGTCTCGCCTACGCGCGTATATTGGATTATACATAGTCATGACTGTCATACAAATAATTGCAGTAGGTCTCGAATATACATTTAGATTGCATATTACTTCGAAATAAATAAGTAAACGTTTCTCTGGTGGCAATCTACCCTTTCGCAAGTGTAAGGAGACACCAGTCTATATTTAGCTCTCTATCACAAAAGGCAATCTGCCTGTGTTGACTCAGCACCGTCGCTGGTGGTCTATAATATAGTACTTTATTTACAGTCAATGGCCTACATGTTTCTGTGGTACTTCACATGTGTCTAAAATGCAATGTCTGCTTGCATAAAAATACAATTCTGAAGTCCATTTATACGTACGACATACGCATGTCTCAGTTTCTCTCTCTCTCTCTCCATTCCTGACTCATGTTATTGTAGACCTGTTGATGGCAACGAACACCAGCCATCTGGTAGACATAAGGTTCAAAATACCAAGACATCAATACGCCTGGGGCGCCTCCACAATTATCACAAAGCTGGTTATCTATCTAGAGATCTGCCTGACTTCCATCTCTCCACGACTCACTCACTCACTCACTGCACCCCTGCATGCCTCCCTCCCACCCACCGACCCCCAACCCACCCTTTCAGGCTTCCGTCTGCTAGAAACACATTCACAATTTGCGTAAATATCGCATCAATTGGGCTATATGCGGTATATTCCTTGTTATATGGGACGCCTACATATGTACACGTCTTTATTATAGCATGACAGTGCTCTAAATACAAGATTTACGTGATATTTATGGCGTAACACACCCTCTCCCCCTTTCATTCCCAGCACAACTCAGTCACACCTTGGTTCACGCATAGAAACTCATTGATAATGTGCGTAAATATCGCATCAATTGGTCTATATGCGGTATATATTTTGATATATGGCACGTATACATACGTACAAGTCTGTATTATAGCATGACAGTGCTCTAAATACAAGATTTACGTGATATTTATGGCGTAACACACCTCTCCTCCCCCTCTCATTCCCAGCACAACTCACTCACACCTTGGTTCACGCATAGAAACTCATTGATAATGTGCGTAAATATCGCATGAATTGGTCTATATGAGGTATATATTTTGATATATGGCACGTATACATACGTACAAGTCTGTATTATAGCATGACAGTGCTCTACGTACAAGATATACGTGATATGTATGGCGTAAACCACACTCTCAGCTCATAAATTGCCGCCAAACCTCCAACACATCTTCATTCCCGCCTACAAATTCTCTTATAATTCCCTTATATATTGCAATTTTTGGTCACTATGAGGCATATTCATTGTTATATTGGTGGCCTACACACGTATACATACTCTAAATAGCCTAAAAGGACTCCAAAAAGGAGATATACGTTATAATACGCGGTAACCCACCCTCTCCTCCCTCTCCTTCTATCCCCTGGGCGCGTGAAAATTCGGCCGGGAAATCTCGCCGCTCGATGACAATCTAGCCGCGCGGTGCCATTTGCTCCACATTTTTCAACTACGGACCGTTCCCCTACCCCCCCCAGAATTTTTTTGGGGGGTCAAATATATATGGGCCGATGCACGCAAACATTCCCTACACGATGATGTAATTTTTATCGAAATTGGCAAGAGGTCCCAAAATCATCATAGGTGCGCACAGTCTTACCCTGTAGAAAACCCCCTGTGCGCCGCGGAGAGGTTAATTAGCGGCCCAAAACATAAGTCGAGTATAATAAATTTGGACTATCTGGCGGCGCGCGACATAGGTCGTGTGGCAATTTCAGCACGTAATGTTGCTGAGAGAGAGAGACAAGTGGTGGCAGGAGAGTAGCGAGCGTATGACTGCTCCAGACCACCACGGAGAACCTACTGACACGAATCCCACCTCCTCCCTCCCTCTCTCACTCGCTACATACTGAATTGTATGGGGAAAGTACCGAATTACATGCTTTTTGCACTCGCGTTGCACGGTTGTTGCAAGAAAACTAGCGGTCATAAAAGGATCGTTGTGGTGTCATTGGAAGGCTCTGTTAATGCCCTTTCAGGGATAGATACTTGTTTTACGTTTTGGGTCTTATTTAGGCATGAAAATGATCATGTCAACAGCCCTATTTTGGCTAAAAACACCCCGCTGGTGGCTTCATATTATTTACCGCCTAGCCCGCCAATAAGGTGTTAATACAGTTACTCTAAACAACAATAAACTCTTCACTCCTATCTGAAAGAAAGTGAAGTATAGTCCTACAGCATAGACCTGGAAACTTCTGAAGAATGTCTGATGCTCATAAGATGCTCGTATCTTAAACAATATAAATGCAGGAGGCAGGACACCACACATGTAAAGCGAATACACAAAAAGATAGGACATTTTTTTTTTTTTTTTTTTTTTAAGAGACAATGAATGGAGGAAGGAAAAACACAGATAAAACAAAAAGGTCCATGTGCCTAAAGGCATCCTCCATTCATAAAATGTTTGTAACAACTGGATTTAAACATTTGTTGATTGTAAGTTTGTGGAAAGCAATTCGAGGGAAGTGAATTCCAAAGAGTAGTAGCTCTGGGGATAAATGAATTCTGATAAGCAGAAGTTCTGCATTGTGGAGGAGAAAGTGTAAATTCATGGGCGCTCTCAGCTGCCCTAGTTCTACGGGGAAAGATGTGGAGAGGCGGCACAATTGAAGCAAGTTCCTCGGAACAATTGCTGTGAAAATATCTGTAGAATAATGCAAGGGATGCAACGTTTCTTCGTATGGCTAATGTAGGAAGGTCCTGTGTGATTGCAGGGTTATTGATTAATCTAATAGCTTTATTTTGAATTTTGTCCAACTGCCTCAATGCAACCACTCCACTTCCACCCCACAGAGGTGAACAGTAATCCATCTGAGAGCGCACATGACTTTTATATATTACGGCCAACTGCTCGTCAGTGAAGAATTCTCGAACTCTGTACAGGAGTCCCAGTTTTTTAGAGGCATTCTTAGCAATGCTTCTAACATAATGTGTCCAGCTCAAGTTAGTAGTTAATGTTACACCGAGAATGTCAATACTAGGGGAAGTGGGAATATTTACATCATTAAAAAATATATGGGAGTCAGTGAGATTCTGTCGGTTAGAAAATTGAATGTACTTGGTTTTCTGTGCATTAAAGGAAACTAGATTCTCTTGTCCCCATTCATTAATTCTAGAAAGGTCCTGGTTCAGAGAAATTGCAGTGTTTATTTTTGAATTTATAAGATCGGGTTGGGTGAAAGAATTGGTAAATGTGAAGGAACTGTGGAGTGTTGAGTCATCTGCGTAGGAATGTATTGGATTATGAGTGGTAGATATGAGATCATTGATATGAATGAGGAACAGAGTTGGGGCCAAAACTGATCCCTGGGGAACACCAGCATTTATTGAGTGAAATTGAGAATAAAGGCCATCTACCATTACACGTATTTTTCTGTTATGAAGATAAGAAGAAATTAGTGGAACTAATGATGCAAGGCCGTAGTGTGACATCTTCGACAATAAGGATTGATGCCAGACTCTATCAAATGCCTTTGATATATCCAGTGCTATTGTATGTGTTTCACCATGTTGGTCTGTAGCTTGGTTGATTTGATGCGTAAGAAGGCAAAGAATGTCTGCAGTTGATCGACATCGTCTAAAACCATATTGCCTATCACTGATTAATTTATTATTCTCCAGATGCTTAATTATGTGATTATTTAATATAATTTCAAAAACTTTGCCAAGAGTGGAAGTTATAGCTATTGGTCTGTAGTTTGATGGATCTGAAGAGGCACCTTTTTTAGGAACTGGATGGATGTTTGCTTCTTTCCAGGGTACTGGGAAGCATGAGGTATGAGTACACAGACGGAAAAATTTTGCCAATACAGGAGCGAGCACCAAGGAGCAATTCTTAAGTACTATTGGAGGAATTTCATCTGGACCAGGAGCCTTATCTACTGAGAGATTCTGCAAAATAGTTTTGACATGTCTGGTGTGGATCTTAAGTGAGGGAATTTCAGGTGAATTAAAATTAAGTACAGGGACATCTTGATTTATGTCATCTAAGGTTGAGTTGGTGGAGAAAATATCTGCAAGAAGGTTAGCTTTACCTCGTGGGTCACTTACAAGATTGCCAGTCGGAGATTTTAATGGTGGAATGGATGAAGCAGTAGTGAAGTTGGATTTGAATGAGTTAAGAGTAGACCAAAATATTTTGTTATCATTTGGATTATTTAGAAGTTTATTTGCCTGCTTATGGAGAAAGTTTGATTTAGTTAGGTTTAATACAGTTTTGGCATGATTTCTGATGTTTCTAAAGTAATTAAAGGCTTCATGTGTTTTTGATCTTGTGTATGCATTGTAGGCTATTGCTTTTTGTTCAGTTACTCTAGCACAATTATGGTCAAACCATTTAGGTGAATTAGATCTTTTACTGTACTTTTGATGAGGAATAAAAGTTTCCATTCCAATTTTTACAAAATCTTGTATGTGGCTCAAGGTGGAGTGTGCATCATTAGAAAAGAAAGAGGTCCAGGGAATATCAATAAAGAAACCTTGAAGACCCTCCCAGTCTGCCCTATCGTAATGCCATTTAGTCACCAAAACAGGTTCAGAGTGGGAAGGTGTGGTAGGTGATAGACAGGTGGCCTGTATCAGACAGTGATCAGAAGATCCAAGTGGGGACCTCACTGTAACATCATAATTTTCTGAATTGGTTGTTAAAAATAAGTCGAGTAGGTGGGAATTATGATTAGGATTATCTGGTACACGGGTGGGTTGGTTGACTAGTTGAATGAGATTAAATGAGTCTGCAAATAGCTCACATTCAAGACCAGCATCATCAGTCCTGGCTGAATGAGTGAGCCATTCAACATTATGGACATTAAAATCACCCAACACAGTGATTTCAGAAGAAGCATTTAAGTTGAGGACACTGAGTTGTGAGGACAGAGAATCAAAAAGACTTTGCTCTGGAGGAGTATTTGGGGAACGGTAGATGCAACATATGTATTTAAATTTACCAGCAGAAATTAATTTGTATATAGAATAATCAAAATAGGGACAATTGAAACTAGTAACCTCCTCCAGGGCAATTTCAGATTTTGCGAAGCAACATACACCACCTTTAGGTCTGAAATTTTGGAGCAGTTGATAACCTGGAAAATTAAATCTAGATGTGTCAGATGTGGATGTTACTTGAGTCTCTGTCAAAAAAAGGAGAGTAGGGGATTCTGCTTGAAGAAATTGGTGTACAGAATTGATGTTAGAGTGAAGTCCCCTTATATTACTAAAGAAATAGCTGTACTGACAAGCAGCTTTGGGACGTTGCAATGCTCTTGTAACATATAACGTTAACTGACACGAGAATACTATAAATGCGCAACTGTAGTAATGCTCGCCACTAAAAGAAGTACTTCCTCATTAACGAAACAGCCTACTATGGTTGTGCGGCTCAGCAACAACCTAGACTAATAAATGCTTGTGAATAATAATGCATACATATCAAAGAGCTTATATTAAATACTAATATGTGTCTACTCAATTAATAATGTCTAGCTGGGACATTCTAGGTAAGGAACTGGGGTTGAGCAAGACAGGCTTGTAGTCTAGCGATGTCCTTAAGGCTGTATCCTTTAAGCTACGTTAATTGACTAGGGTGCTCTCTTGATAAATCCAGATCACAAGTATCTGGTTCTATCCTGGCGACCCTCCAAAGACAAGCAAAGAGACAGCAAAGTGAGGAACTGGCACAGGCAAAAAGCCCTCAGTCAACACAAAGCTGCTCTCACAAAAGGACACAACCGAAAAGACAGCACAGGCTACCACAGGACCAGTCGAAGTCGTGTAGGTATAAGCGAACCATACACACATCGATGACCACGACTACAGTTACCTTATCCCAGTCTAGCATTAACCCTTTACGAGCGGCCTATGCGGTTTATTTATATGTACCGCCCAGCGGGGTGTTTTTAGCAAAAATAGGGCTGTTTACGTGATCATTTTCATGCCTAAATAAGACCCAAAACGTAATACAAGTATCTATCCCTGAAAGAGCATAAACAGAGCTTTCGAATGACACCATAACGATCCTTTTATGATGGCTAGTTTTCTTGCAATAACCGTGCAACGCGAGTGCAAAAAGCATGTAATTAGCCACTTTCCCAATACAATTCCGTATATAGCGAGTGAGAGAGGTAGGAGGGAGGTGAGATTCGTGTCAGTAGGTTCGCCGCGGTGGTCTGGAGCAGTCATACACTCGCTACTCTCCTGCCACCACTTGTCTCTCTCTCTCAGCAACATTACGTGCTGAAATTGCCACTCGAGTTATGTCGAGCGCCGCCACATAGTCCAGCTTTATTTAACTCGACTTATGTGGTGAGCCGCTTTTTAAGGGTTAAATAAAAGACCAGAGACACTAAATCAATAATGGAGACACACAGAGTTCATAACCTATACCAACTAAGAACTCTCAAAAACCTATTCTAAGTACATGTAAATATCTCAGAGGACGGCGCATGTAATACAATGGGCCGGCTATGGAAACCGTATGCAGAACCCAAGGGGATAAGTAAATGAATAAAGACGAGAAGCAATGGAAAAAGAAGACGTTCAGAGAGAGAAACAGTTTCTAAAGGGGGTGATCGGGGGAAAGTAAGCAAGGGGTGTTAGATGCATGCACGCCTAGCCTGTCCTGAGGAAGGCAGCTCCTGTGGACCCTCGTGTAGGAGGTTAGTTACACAGGAGCCCGCAAAGGCGCGCTGGTCGGCCAATCACGAGCCGATACGTCACGAGGCAGCAGGCCCCTAGGACGCGCCAGGAGCCACCAGCCAATCAAAGGCGAAGGAAAGCCCGCGCGAGCGGGAAAACTCCTCCGAGCGAGGCAACACATACATACGCACGCACATATTACCACCTCGCTGCCTATATCTCTCTCTCCTTAACTCTTACACAATACATCTTATATTCCATTAATGATATAAAATACTTCCCGTTGTCACAGACGAAAATAAAAACCACCACTTGACTGTCTGTGACAACACGATTGCTAGGAAAGAAAGAACAACATTCTCTGATAACTGTAGCCCATTTCGATGTCCCTGGCGAGCGCTAGTGGCTACCGAGAGGCGGTTCTGCCAACGCAGGTAGGCGTCACACCCCGCCCAAGATATAGGACGCTCAACATTAGGCGAGCACGATATCTGACAAGGCGGAATGCCGACAAGACCCGTCACACATAGCCACTCCACCAAAAATGAAATGCAAAGCTCAAGTCTTACATAAAACAACATATCAACATAAAGAAAATCTTATAACCCCTCCCAAACATAATAGTATAATTTAGCCTGCTATGCTCCCTGAGCGAGCTTCACAGAGCCCAGCCTACTAAGTGAAAGACAGGTTCAACTTAGGACTTTAGCTATAACATTGGCAACTTACAATTAACTATAAAAAAGAAAGAGTTTTTATGTGATTTTTGTATTTAATTTTAATGTTGTTTTTGGCGGCTGCTCTATAGGGGCAAGCCTGGTTTTTCTCAACTCTCAAACACACACTGACTGAACGGCGAGGGTGCTACCCAAAGCGTACCCTCCCGTGACAAACAATCAGCCACAACATTATCAGTGCCCTTAACATGCCACACATCCAACTTGTGTTCCGGCAGCAAAACAACACCTGGCCCTGATAAACTGCCCAGTTTATCACAAGACTTGCACTTCTCTTCGCTCTTTCCGGCAACGGGACCTGCCAATAACCTTTCACTAGTTCTACCTTCGTGATAAGCGATGCAGCCCCGATGCGGTCTATGGTGTCGTCAACTCTCGATAAGGTATAGGCGTCTGTCAGGGATAATGCACACACACTCTTGCAATCAACACCCACACTAATCTTGCCACTTAACACAGGTTGCAAAGTTACAGGCAACGACCACTCACGACATTCCTTATCCCTCAGACCCTTCGTCAACACGTAATCCAGCTCTGCTTGCACCACAGGCTGTCGAGCAGGATTTATACGGTAGGGAGCCACTTTGAGCCTTGCACTGTCTCCAGCCTCCATGTCGGATTCTACCCCGTACATCAGGCCTGGAGAATAAACATATATGCGGATGTACTGCCATAGCCTAGTAAACAACTTCTCTTGACGCTCATGAACAAGAGGTTGCAACTTATCTCGACGAACAACATGCTCATTGCCCTCCCACAACCCAGCCGAGACCACAGTTTCTACACTATAGCCTCCCTCCTTCTCCACCCTTGTTCCCAGAACAGCCAGGTCATGAGAGGGACAATCTGTACCACCTGTGCAGTCACTCTCATGGTTCATAATTGCTAAGGCCTCCCCGCCGATACCGTACATGCGCACCCCCGCATTCCTTGCAACTACATCTGCCTGCGCAGCATCACCGCCTTCAGCGACATGGCCAGACACAGTCGGTCTATGGTAGGGCTGTTGCATTCGACTAGAGCAGCATTGGGAGGCTATGCGACGACCGGGCACATCCACTCCACAGCCAACCTCACCAATCTGCTCAATGTCCTCCTTCTGACCACCACCCTTGGCAGCCATGGGTCGACCCTGACCTGACAACTATGTCAAAGCCTCGTCGCCCACCTTGAACCACCGGAACAACGAGGTTAACGGTCTCCAAACACTCAAGTGACCTGCCCGCGGAACATCTTGCACCACATGAGTTGTGAGGCTCGGGTGCTCGGCACGACCAGTGGGGTATGAACCGAGCTTGTACTGGAGCGCTGCACACTGCTGCTCAGGCAGGTGCTCTAGCGCTTCCATAGCCACCAGACTTGTGTCCCCCGCCCACTGCTCCGCCGAGACATGACAATCCCAACTCTCCTCCACCTGTGCCCTACTGCCCCCCTCTCCTTCTCCACCTTGGCCGCTGCAGACCAATGCAGGGACAGTAGGCTGCTCAGGTGGTTGCCTCACAAACTCCTCCAACAGGTTCACATGACATGTTTCCCCGTCCTCGTGTTCAATAACCCCGTTCCCACAACTCTCCTCCACCTGGGAACTACTAAGTCGCGGAGTGCCATCACGCCCAACCATGTCACTAGGGGAGACAGGTTCTGGGGCCACTCCGGAGCTCACCTCTGGGTCAAGTACTAAGTCGCTAAGGAGAGCCACTGGAGCAAAACTCGCAAAACTACCAACTTTAGCTTGCTCCTTCTGACCGGTCGTCCGCGGTTCTAGAGACTGAGGAATAGGCTGTGACACTTTAGATGCACGAGATCGGGTGACAACACACGCCCTCTGCTGTGGTTGACACCTCTCGACCAACTCCTGCCCCTCCCTACTCACGTCGGCCGCCCTCTCGGCAGCGACTAAGGGTGGAACCTCAGAAGCAGGCACCGCAAAGTCGTTGCCGAGAAGAAGGTCGACGCCCTTTACTGGCAGTTTCTCCACGATTCCGATATCCAACTCTCGTGTCACACCTTCAACCTCCAGCTCTACTTGAACCAACGGGTATGACTTTGTAGCATTAATACCCTGCACCACAACCACCCGTGCCGCGTTTATAGGTTGGCCTGTAAAGTTCTTCATTAAAGTCTGGGATGCACCTGTATCTCGCAGCAACTCCAGCCCATGCTTGCAACCAGCCCAACTCACGGAGCCACGCCCTCGATGGCCACAAAAAGCATCGCGGACAGGTTTTGAGCCTTCCGGACACTCCTTCACTGGCGGGGCCCCCGCATCTGACATATCACCCTGGGTAATAGCAGAAGACCTTAAAGACACCCCAATGTTGCGAGCCAAAGACACGACTGCAGTAGGTAGATTACTAGGACAGGATCGTGCAAAATGCCCCTTCTTATGACAATGAAAACACTCTACCTCCCCCTTGGGCTTCTCTTGAGGTGGGGAAGGGCCCGGACCCTTCTTAAACGGGACGGTTTTAGGTTGGTGATCAAAATTGGTATCATTGCTCTTATTTTCGTTGTTATATGGTGTATCACTGACTCGGGGGGGTGGAGTGTTGCGCCCCTTGTTACCTGCATGGTTCTGTTGTGCAGACCCGCGGCCACGAATCAGCGATAGCCTACGGTCAGCCATCTCAGCTGCCTCCTGTAGAGTTTTAGGATTTTTCTCTTTGAGGTTCAACGTCAGGTCGCTGCCCGTACACTTAAAGAACTGCTCGAGAAGCATCAACTGTTTTATCTCATCAAACATCATTGCCTTCTCCGATCTCAGCCAATTCCCAAAAGCGTCAGACAGTTCCTGGGCATGTTCAAGAAAGGTGCACTCACGACCCTTCGTAACACCCCGGAACTTCAACCTATAAGTCTCTGGTTGTAACTCATATGCCCGCAGGACAGCTTCCTTCAATACCTCATAATCGATGCAAGACTCCAAGGGCACCGCATCATATGCCTTGAGTCCTTTACCAACCAACCTAGAGGAAACAAGGGCTGCCCACTTAACCTCGGGCCACTGGTGCTCCCGGCACTTCTTCTCAAAACGCCAAAAAAAATCGGTGACACCCGACTCATCAAATACAGGGACTAACTTGACCAGGTGCGATAAAGACTGATCAAGACCTCGATTCCCAGAACCGAGACCTGTCCTGTCGACTCCACCCGAGACTTCTCAAGATCTATGTCTGCACAGTACATGGCCTTTGTCTCCTCAGCCTGAATCCTGAGCTCAGCTTCCCGCTGCTGCTGCTGATTCTTAGCCATCTCAATCTCAGATTCATGCTTTCGTTGCTCAGCCTGCAGGTTAAGTTTGGCGAGTTCGAGCTGAAACAACATCTCGGCAGACAAACCCTGAGGAGGCGGTGCTACTATCGGGGACCCACCCCGTGAGCCACCTAGAGGCATACCCAACTGCCAGCGGGTATCGGCCTGCGGGAACGTACCCGGCTCCGGAGCCCGAGGGGGCGCCATGGTAGGAGTCGAGTGGAATGGGGGCTGGGCAGAAGGTGCCCCAGCTCCTGCTCCACCCGAAGCCCCACGCACACCACCGAGCACACAGGTAACCAGCTCACCTCTCGACAAACTGCTAGTACCGGGAAACCCTAAGACCGTGGCTACACACTGCAGTCCGTACCGGTCTAGTCCCGACACCCGATCCGCCGACACAGGCTCCTCCAAAAATATCCGAGCATCCTCCTCACTGTTCACCACCCGAGTGCCGCTAGACAACTCCACCTTCTCCACCTCCTTGCCTGCTTCCCGTACTGTGTCCTCACTGTACACTGATCCGTCGTTCGACAGTGTCCACCGGAAATTCTCAACGTTTATAAAAAAAAAAAGTACCTACTCTCATGTAGCACTATTCACTCAAAAATGCTTGAAGACAACTCAAGTGCTATACCACGTTGCCAAAAAAATTCCCACGTGTCCAAAATATTCCTCAAAAACCAAATGTCCAAAAATTCTGCAATTATTTCTTAGTTCACTAGGTTGTTGTGATGACTAAGATAAGATACTAGGCAAGGTCGCCATTTGTTATTACTGCAATAATCAACAAATGGATCCTGGTTTCTACTAGAATAAGATACTAGGCAAGGTCGCCATTTGTTACGACCGGGACTGCGAATAAAACAAGGGCACTTAAAGATTGGACTAGTAATAGGGCACTATGCAACAACGGTACGCTAGATCCCAACCCTTGAACTTATATGCCGGCGAACAAAACACTTATACCCTCCAGAGTTAATCTGCGATAACGGGGTATCCTTAACTGGGCATAAATGTACTCTACTTCAGGCTAACCCACACTGGTATAGCCTGATAACACACAGGATGCATGTTACGTTAAAATGCATAAACAAGAATCTAGGGAAAGATCAATTAAATCACTGCAAGATTTAATTCAATAAAAAGATGCTTTAATACAGTTACTCTAAACAACAATAAACTCTTCACCCCTATCTGAAAGAAAGTGAAGTATAGTCCTACAGCATAGACCTGGAAACTTTTGAAGAATGTCTGATGCTCATAAGATACTCGTATCTTAAACTATATAAATGCAGGAGGCAGGACACCACACATGTAAAGCGAATACACAAAAAGGTAGGACATATAATGTTAACTGACACGAGAATACAATAAATGCGCAACGGTAGTAATGCTCGCCACTAAAAGAAGTACTTCCTCATTAACTAAACAGCCTACTATGGTTGTGCGGCTCAGCAGCAACCTAGACTAATGAATGCTTGTGAATAATAATGCATACATATCAAAGAGCTTATATTAAATACTAATAAGTGTCTACTCAATTAATAATGTCTAGCTGGGACATTCTAGGTATGGAACTGGGGTTGAGCAAGACAGGCTCGTAGCCTAGCGATGTCCTTAAGGCTGAATCCTTTAAGCTACGTTAATTGACTAGGGTGCTCTCTTGATAAATCCAGATCACAAGTATCTGGTTCTATCCTGGCGACCCTCCAAAGACAAGCAAAGAGACAGCAAAGTGAGGAACTGGCACAGGCAAAAAGCCCTCAGTCAACACAAAGCTGCTCTCACAAAAGGACACAACCGAAAAGACAGCACAGGCTACCACAGGACCAGTCGAAGTCGTGTAGGTATAAGCGAACCATACACACATCGATGACAACGACTACAGTTACCTTATCCCAGTCTAGCATTAAATAAAAGAGCAGAGACACTAAATCAATAATGGAGACACACAGAGTTCATAACCTATACCAACGAAGAACTCTCAAAAACCTATTCTAAGTACATGTAAATATCTCAGAGGACGGCGCATGTAATACAATGGGCCGGCTATGGAAACCGTATGCAGAACCCAAGGGGATAAGTAAATGAATAAAGACGAGAAGCAATGGAAAAAGAAGAAGTTCAGAGAGAGAAACAGTTTCTAAAGGGGGTGATCGGGGGAAAGTAAGCAAGGGGTGTTAGATGCATGCTCGCCTAGCCTGTCCTGAAGAAGGCAGCTCCTGTGGACCCTCGTGTAGGAGGTTAGTTACACAGGAGCCCGCAAAGGAGCGCTGGTCGGCCAATCACGAGCCGATACGTCAAGAGGCAGCAGGCCCCTAGGACGCGCCAGGAGCCACCAGCCAATCAAAGGCGAAGGAAAGCCCGCGCGAGCGGGAAAACTCCTCCGAGCGAGGCAACACATACATACGCACACACATATTACCACCTCGCTGCCTATATCTCTCTCTCTCCTTAACTCTTACACAATGCATCTTATATTCTATTAATGATATAAAATACTTCCCATTGTCACAGACGAAAATAAAGACCACCACTGGACTGTCTGTGACAACACGATTGCTAGGAAAGAAAGAACAACATTCTCTGATAACTGTAGCCCATTTCGATGTCCCTGGCGAGCACTAGTGGCTACCGAGAGGCGATTCTGCCAACGCTGGTAGGCGTCACAACTGTAGTGCAAATTGTAGTAGAAATTGACTTGTGCTCTTTTTTTTTTCTTTTTTTTTTTATTATGATAATGGGTGAATGAAGGTGGGTGAATGAAGGTGGGCCCCGAACCTCTGAAGTGATGATTGAATGAATGAATGAAAGGGTGATGAAGGTGAATGGAAGAATGCATAAAGACTGAATGAATGAATGGGTGTTAGTGATTGGAAAGGAATAATGAAGGTGAATAGGAGAATGCATAAATGAATAAATGAATCGTGCAAAGATCCTGGCTATAGGACATCTGCATCGAGTTGATGGAACTTATTGAAGCAATCAGTGACATCGATGCAGAGGCAAACTAGGCAAGACTTGCATCGAAAGCTCGTGTCCTTGCGAATTTGGTCCTTCTTGTAACACAGATGGCACCGCCTTCGCTTTCCGTCAGGGATCTGCTCGAGAACGTGTTCCAAGTTTCTGTTGTACCGGTCATGGTCCAGTACAACAGGACGTGGCTTGGAACCCCTTCCTCGAAGAGGACCTCTCCGACGGCCTCTTGGTGCCTGAGCCCTAGCTTGAACGTCCATTACTAGTGGAGCCCAGTTGGCATCCATGACGGGTGCTTCCCGAGCGCCACCAGCAGCAGCAGCTGCACCCGGTACTACTGGTGCGGGGGGGTCAAGTGGTAGGACATCCACTTGCTCCTCAGCATCAGTAGCATCGTCCGATACTGGTGCCGCCTGGGGTGCATTCTCAGCGAGTGCTCCCCCGACGGCAACAGCAGCAGCAGCAGCATCTGGACCTGGTGAGGGGGGGGGGGGGGGGTCATGAAGGAGTGCTCCCCCAACGCCTCCACCAGCAGCAGGAGCACCAGGAGGAGTGCCTGGATCATCAGCAGGAGTGGCTGGGGAGTCTGGATTGTCGTCCGGTGGGGGCGACCCAGCTGAGCTTCCGGAGGATTGCCGACGCCGCCTGCCTCGCCTGAGACGGGCGAATGGCTCATACTGACCTTCCGGCAAATCCTGTGCATGCCGGATGCGTCTCCCCGACAAAGGCCACTCTGCAGGGTTGAAGTACAACAAGGAACGGACTACGCTTTCCTGGAATGCCAGCATAGTCATCTTCCTGCGGGGGTTTCACTTCTTGAAGAGTACGAAGGCATTGAAGAGGGCCATTTGGATGAAGTAGAATACGATCTTCTTCGTCCATTTGACCGTCCTTCGCTGGAGGGGGTAGTACTGGATCATCTGATCGAAATGATCAGATGATCATCATGACCGAAATGACGGTTGTAGTCGTCAACACAAACGGATTTCATGATGTTCTTGCGACTCCGCTGCCACCTGCCTTGTACCTTCTTCTTGACAAAGGAATGCATTGGTATGGTGCTCTGGTCGTGGAAGGTGGACACCATGTTGACAATCCGTTTGTCTTTCCAAAGCATCACTAGGGTTGTGCCGTTGTTCATCGCCTCTATTGCATCATCTTCCAGTGTCGCTGCATGGGCAATGTCGCGCAACCGCTTCGGTGCCCCTTGTGCAAGCCTCAGGGTGCCACACACATAGATCTGGTGGTGTGTGAGCATGCGCTGGCACAGGTCAACTGAGTTGTAAAAGTTGTCCATGAACAACTTGTAACCCATGCCTTGCAGGGACTCCGTTAAACCCCTCAACCGTTTTCCGGAGAGTTTGACCAATACCAGTGTAGATTTGAAAGTCATACACGAAGCCAGTCGTGGACTATGCCAGGATGTACAGCTTGATGGCGTACTTCGTCGGCTTCATCGGGTTGTAGCACTTGAATGAAAGGCGACCCTTCCACCCAAGGCAGCCTTCGTCGATGGACACCTTCCTCTCCGGGACGTAGGCAAGCTTGAAGCCAGCCAGCAGGTAGCGCATCACCGTGCGGATCTTCACTAGCCTGTCTTTGGTCTGCTTGATGACTGCCTTGCTGTTGAATGTGTGGAAATTGCTCAGCAAGGCTTGGAACTTGGAGACCTGCATGGTTTTGCAAAACGTTGGGTAATTATGGAGTCCATCATTTAACCAGTAGTGATGCACAGTGGGGAGTTTGTTCACACTCATGAGGAAGTACAGGCCAAGGAATTTGGCCATGTCCTCCTCACTGAATGTTGTCCAGAGAGAACCAACGAATAAGGCATATGCGTTGGTCTCACTCACCCGGAACCTGAGCAGTTCTCTTGTAAAGAAGAGCTGGAAGAACTGCAGTGGTGTCACTGGTGCTGGAACCCGTAAGCCAGGGGTTCCAGTGAAAGGATCAACGTTGGGTGTGAACGGGTCTGAAGTCCACTCGTGATCCTCAGCATACACGGTGGGGGGTGCACGTGCTGGGAGAGCACCACGTCGTCCGCCTGGACGACGTATGTGACCTCTGCGGCACCTGGGCATACCACCTCGGCCCTTCATGGGCCCAGATTTTCGGCGGGGATGGGGAGGGTGGGGGGTCGTCTTCTGCAGAAGACGAAGGGGGTGGGGGTGATGGTGGATGTGATGAGGGTGATGGAGAAGGTGCTGTGGTGGAGTCAGGCCGTGGGGGTGATGGTGGATGTGATAAGGGTGATGGAGAAGGTGCTGTGGGTGGATGAAGTGGGGCAGGAGGAAGCCTTTGTGGAAGCTCCTCATCGATTGCCGCAGCAATCTCGTCGTGCATGATTTGGCGATGTTCAGGCGGAACAAACGCCATGTAGCGCGTCTCGCTGCCCCCGCTGTTACCCAAGGAGATCAGCGAGGGGGAGGCTACGTTAGGAGACAGGACATGTGATGGCGGGGTGTTTAGACTACCCACCGGCAGAAGTGAAGCCAGGATGCGGGGGCTGTCTGAGATGTTGCTGGCCGGTGATTCTACGTGAGGTAACAAGGGACCGCCATGCAGGGTGCGTCGTGAAGCAGGAGAAGAAAAAGAATAGAATGATGTGTGCAAGTCCGGGAATGGTAGTGGTGTGAAGCATTGAGTGGATGTTGATGGTTGTGGTGTGAAGACATGAGTGGATGTTGATGGTTGTGGTGGGAAGACATGAGTGGATGTTGATGGTAGAATGGGTGCTAGTAGGAGGGGCGTGGGTAGGACGGGTGGGGATGGACGAGGTGGGGCGATGTGTAGTGATGTACGGGGTAGGGGGACAGGTGTTGATGAGCGGTGAGGTAGGGCGATGGGTGTTGATGAGCAGCGGCGAGGTAGGGCGACGGGTGTTGATGAGCAGCGGCGAGGTAGGGCGACGGGTGTTGATGAGCGGCGAGGTAGGGCGACGGGTGTTGATGAGCCGCGAGGTAGGGCGACGGGTGTTGATGAGCCGCGAGGTAGGGCGACGGGTGTTGATGAGCCGCGAGGTAGGGCGACGGGTGGAGTTTGTGGAGGTGGAGGTCGAGGTGGAGTTGGTGGAGGTGGAGTTTGTGGAGGTGGTGAAGGGTCGCCCTCGATGAGAATCCTCCTCCTCTTCCCCCTGGACGGTGGAGAATGGGTAAAATCCTCATCCGTCTCATCCGTCCACTCCTCTTCATCGCTCCTCATGTCGTTCTCGTTCTCACTCTCGCTGCTGGACATGTCCAGGATTGTGGCAAGGACGGAGGCCAGCTGGTCCTCCGGGATGGGGCATTTTTTACTCATAGCTACCTCTAACTGATCTGTAATGGGAAGGGGGTGGGGGGGGGGGGGGTATACAACAAAATACAAAACAGAAAAAAATACAAAATAAAAAAAAAAAAAATATATATATATATATATACTGTATATATCAATCTACAATTAGAAAAAAAAAAAAATCCTCCCCCCCCCTAAAAAAAATAATAATAAATAAAACAAAAACATATATATATATGGGGGGAGGGGGAAGGGGAGGGGGAAGGGGAGGAGGGGGGGGAGGGGGAGGAGGAAGGGGAGGAGTAAAATAAAAAATATATAATAAATAGATACTAGACTAGTAATATTTATATGGGGGCAGGGGGAAAGGGGAGGGGGGAGGGGGAGGGGGGGGGAGGGGAGGAGGAGGAGAGGAGTATAATAATAATATATAATAAAT